>QVTF01003943.1:167500-452500 GCA_003573665.1 Oxygymnocypris stewartii | reverse complement strand
CATTACCCAACATCAGAGAACTGTATCATGCCAAATATGTAATTTTAAAATCTTCATATATTAGGTGAAAGACATTCAGGTGACAAAAAATTTGGAGAATTTGTGTATTATAATGAGTTCGAAAGACCAACAAAAGTAATGCATGGTAAAATAACCGACCGAGTGATGATTCAATGCATTTTTCTTAAACCTGACATGATTTTATTAAATCAGTGCTCAAATGCTCTGCATCCACCTGAATAATGACTGATTTCTGTGTGAATGTCAGACTGTCTGAATCAATAAATACTAACTTAATAAATTATGAATAAATGATTGCTATTCTGGAGTATGACTAAAAGGACTGTATTAGGTAAAGTCTGATATCTAGCCTTCCTCAAAGGGTGTCAGTCAAAACACAGGGTCTGATCAGTTCGTTCAAATAGTTTAATTTCTCTTTAGCGTAGGAGTCATTTGCAACCAAGATGCACACAACACAGCTGTACAAGGGCATTAAAGGTGATCAATTAGGTATTCGTTAGAGAGTGTGTGTGTGTGGTCTACAATAGAAAAAGAATAAGAGGTTAATTAAGTTACATGTTTCAAATATTATTCCAAGACATTCACATAAAATACTTAGTTTCTTATTAAATTCCCAGATTAAATGTCACCAAAGATCCAAACTATATAAACAACAATGAAACTGTTTAACTAACCTAGTGGTTAGTAATGACAACCGCTTTTATACTCAAATGCTTATGAGGTAATTTACATAAACTGGACGTGAGCATGAACATCGTATACATAAACTTCAGATAAACAGCGATTCGGTTACAAATAAGGCAGTAGCATACAGTGGAATATGGAATCTGACATTTGTTTACATTATTACACCATAGTTCGTAAGAACTCGAGTCATTTTGATAATGACGGCAATGCATATTAAAATGTGCGTGACAGCGCGATACACGGTTAACAAGGGTAAATGCTTAAATCACTTGATAACATATGAACACAAACACATTCATAACGAAGTGTTTAACTAGCAATTATTACTAACTTACTTTTGTTCATTGACGCACACTTCAACACTGTGCGTGTGTTGAAGTGTGCATCAATGAACAAAAGTAAGTTACTTTTCTAGTAAGTCTTTGCACTTTTCTGCTGAGTCTCTCTTGCACTTTCTGCGCATGCGGACAGGTCAAAGATAGTGCACGAGTACAGACCCAGCCTTTCTAACAATTGCTATTGTGTAAATAATATGCAATCCATAAAAATGCACCAAAACTGTGGTTGCCAGGGCACTGTTATGTTGTTGCTATCTTAGCATTTATTTATTACTTTTTATGCCCGTTTTAATGTCTGCCAGATGAAAATTGTGAATCTAGTGGCTTAAAAAAAATAAAAATGATGAGCTTTATTTGCCACATACACAATTATACAGAGTATAACTAGCAGTGAAATGTGTTCTCTGCATTTAACCCATCCAAGTGCACACACACACACACCGTGCACACACACCTGGAGCAGTGGGCAGCCGACTCTGCGGTGCCCAGGGAGCAGTTGGGGGTTCGGTGTCTTGCTCACGGGTCTCACCTCAGTCGTGGACAATTCCTGCCAGAGCCAAGATTCGAACCCACAACCTAGGGTTACAAGTCCAACGCTCTATCCAGAGCCACGACTGCCCCGGCTTAGAAATAGCACAGCTCTCCTTCAACAAGTTGACATATTCAGGGGATTGTCAGACTCCACTGAACACAAGCAGACACCAGTGCTTGAATTAAACATTTATTCATGTTGAACGACACAGTTACTCAACTGTACATTATTAAATGTTCCCATCAGAGAGAGAAACACAGATGACCTAAAAACCTGACCTCGGCTACTACTACTCACCCCTCATTCACACCGTTGAAAAATAACAACACTGATATGACAATCCAAACTTTCTCGGTAAAATAGCTCATGTTTTTAAACTATAATGTCAGGAGCATTTTTTGTTACGGAGGACAAATGTTGTTAATGGTCCCCAAACAATGGACAGCAGCGGCCTCGGGTGGCTCCTCGTGTAAACATCATCAGGGATCGAATAAAGGGTCCAGTAGCACCAATCGAATGAAATCTGCCCTGATATTTCCACACAACATACGGAGGACAAATGCAGATTTCAGTAAGCACTCCAGATACAAAAACAATGTCTGTAAAAGCCTGCATGCTGGGTTCAGATCAACTTGATCGTGTCGTTTCGCTTTTGAAATAAAGCAACGTCAAATCTCAGCTGGGCTGCTCTGTCACTTATGGTTCGTCCTGGATTTCTCTCTCTCTGGTGGGTTCAGACTTTAAACACCAAACACGTGATTGATTGGATCGTTACAGCACGAGGAGTATGAGGATGAGCTGCTCACTTCAGGCCTTCATCTGTGCTCTTGAACATTAAGATGGCATTGTAAATCTTCAACGCTGGTCCTAGCTTGATATTCATGATCTTCACGATATCATTTTGAGTCAGAAGGAGGAACGCCTCTCCGTCAATCATCTGCGGAGAAAAGCAGTCACCCATCGATGAGCTACACAAGATGTGATCAGCTGCTCTAACAAGAAACTAAATGTATCACAACACCACTCAAAAAGCCTGTTTTAATTCTAAAGTCATTCTACAATGCCTAAACACAGTGACCCGGGAGGGGACATGTGCGGTTCACTTAATTTCATCGTGGCCACAACATATGAACTCGTGGGAACGTGATATTATGTGGTGGCCACGAGATGCTATGTTGAGCAAACGACATCCATTTCCAGTTTATGCGTAAACAAACCTGCGTGACCATAGCAATCCGGGATTATCAGAGATGGATTTATTAATATTTTATTTTGAATTAAGAAATGATTATATTAATTATTATATAAATTATTACAAAAATATCCTTGGCTACCAGACTGTATTGCACAATCTAGACAGCATTCAAATTATGTTTATCATTAATAAAAGTTACATAAAGTACCTTAAATAGGCCAAGAAGAAAATATTTTTATCCATCCCACTGTCTTTTGAGTCCATTAACTGATCGTCTTTTCACCGTAATATTTGTACGAATGAGGAGATTACACAAAACGAGTCTTTAATGATCCAACAGGGCGATACAAGGAAGACGTACAAGACCCGACAAAGAAACATGGGGCAGAGCACACTATAAATACTAAACAAAATGAGGGATAAATGAGACACACCTGAAACAAATGACAATCACACAAGGGAGAAACTGGGTCACGGAGCACATGCGAGGGGGGGGGGACACACAAAACTGTCCATGGGTGTGAAATATCGCCCCCCTCCCGGAAGGCGCATCCTCGCGCCACAGGAACAACATAGGAAGGGACGGTGGTAACTTGGGAGGAGGCTCAGGACCAGGATGGATACCCGGGAGGAGGACGATGAACAGAGTCCAGGGAGGAGCCACGGAGGAAACAGGAGGGACTTGGACCAGGCGGTGCCAGGTGGGACCTAGGCCACAGCCATACTGTAGACCCACGGTGGAGCCGACGGAGGGAGGATCCATGATGGAGGAAAGGCTGATGACTCCAGGGGGCCGACCAACGGAGACGGAGCAGGTGATGGAGGAGCCAGAGGCAGAGATGGAGAGCCGATGAGCCAGGGTGACGGGGAGGATCTGGAGGGCCAAGGTGGAGCAGATGGCGTCGAGGCAGAGGCGGGGATTTAGAAGGCCGTGGTGAAGCCGGAGCGACAGAGGACTGAGGAGGAGCCAAAGGGATGCAGAAGCCTGACAGAGCAGGAGGGACGGAGGGATAAGGCGCAGCCGGGGGAGTGTAGTCCCGAGGCGCAGGATGGTCGATGACAGACCCAGGCACAGCTGGAGAGATGAGAAAGCCCGGCGGAGCCAGTGGACAGATGGGCCATTGCAGAAAATAGGGAGCTAAGAGCCATGGTGGAGTTGACGGGTCAACAGGCCAAGGTGGAGTCTGGGGTTTTGAGGCTGGAGGTGGAGGCAAGGGATCCTCCAGCAACGGTGATGTTGGAGGATGGCAGACCCACGGAGCTCACACCATATAGATGGTGGGCTGAGGGTGAGCAGAGGGGCTGCCAGATGACAGCGGTGGAGGAGACAGGAGCGGGCGGGAGGGCAGGCATTTTTAGCATCCGGGCTTTCAGGATTGGATGGGGAACAGGAGCCCTCTCTGGGCTGGATGGCGAAACAGAAACCCACTCTGGTCTAATCTCAGTAACGGGAGCCCTCTCTGGGCTGGAGGTGGAGACAAGAGCTTTCTCTGGACTACTATCAGGAATGGGAGCCCTCTCTGGGCTAAACTCAGGAACGGGAGCCCTCTTTCCTTTGGAGTTACGCAGTCCCAGATCCATAATTAGCTCACCCCTAGCCACGGTGCAGGGGGCAGAGCTCCTCTCTGCGCTGTCACTGTCCATGGCTTTCTCCCTCGTGGTGGTTGTAGTAGCCGGCTCTTGCACCTGGTCTGACGATCTGTGAGGCTCTGACTCCGTGGCGATCCTCAGCTCTGTCCCACTCCTGGGCGATGGCATGTCGTCACGACGGGCTCTGGCTCTCCGTCAGCGGTGGGCTCACGCTCCTCACAGTGGGGAGATGCTGGGCTGGGCACTGGGTCTGGCTGTATTCTAGATTGGAGATAGACGCTCTCCAGACACCGGATGATTGCTTCCCTCCAGCACAGTCCGGTGGTGTCTGGGAGGTTGAAGAGGTGGCAGTAGTTTGCCCTCGATACAGAACAGTTAGTTCAGCGCAGCATCGTCGAACGCCATTAAAGCGGTGAGCTGGCTGAACTCAACCGCATACTCCAAAAGGGAAAGGTCTTTACGGGCTAGGGCGGTGAACTTGACAGCAAGGGGATCCATGGGGGACATGGGAGAAACAAAAAACAAAACACTGAAAAAACGCCAATAAACTGTTTTAGATAGGGACAAATGGGGAGGGAAAACACACAAAACAGTCCATGGGCATAACAATTAGACTATTATCGGTATATGAAAATTTTGGCCAATACCGATAACCGATAATACTTTATATTTGAAAGCTGATAACCGATATGTTAGCCGATAAATCTATATCCAAATTTGTATATACTTTTTGAGAGCCTGATGAAAAAAAAGGTCTCATCATTAAAAGCCACATCCAAAACACTTCAACATAAGCAGCCTAGTTTGAACAGAGTAAGTTAAACATTTTTTTTTTTACTTTCCCATTACCAAATGTCGCCATAAAGTCTCACAAATAAAATAAAATAATGCATAAATAATACAAACAAGTCATTGGACATCATTACATGTGTAAAGAATCAAAAGCCATGTGCCATGGATGAATAAAATGAAAGAGCCATCTGCATGGACAATAATTAAAATATATTAATTACTAAACCATATTGTTCATTATAATTGTATATAATTGTTAAAATAATAAGATAAAATAAAATAAAATGGTTATTAATATTAATGCTTCAGTGATTTTGAAAAAGTAACAAATTATTTGGCTACCACTGTTTTAAATAGCAGCTGTTTGAGCTGCGTGCGCTGTATGAACACCAGTAAACTGAAGTGCTTATTATAGGGGGTTAATTGACCCTTCGCTAAGGCTACATGAGAATCAGATATTTATAAAAACATAAACATAATATTACAACTTATATATGCACAAAAATACGGAAATGCACAAGTTATTTTGAACTAAGTTATGCGCTAGTCAGATGTGTAACTCGTGGGCGCGCACTTGGCTTCCCGTAACAACGCACTTAAACACGGCCACTAAACCCAGAAGAATTCACAAGGTTTTATTACAATAATGATCTCATTAGAATGTTATATACACGACCGTCCCAATCATAGTTATTAGTTATGCGCTACTGTTTGAGCTGCGTGCGCTGAGCTAAAGATGATCACCGGCAAACTGAAGCGCTCTATTAACGCTCTATTAACTTAACCAAACGCATTCTATATGAGATAAAGCAGATATACATAAAATTAACAAAATATTACTAACTAAATATTATAACAAATGCACAAACAAATGTAGCTCCGTTGTAGATGCACAAAACACAGCGCACACAGATTCCACAACGTCATTTACAGTAATGTTATTATAATAATTATGTAGCCTTTATGACAGACTTGCTCTGCACATGTTGCACATAAGTGTATTGTCCTTTTCAAAGTGATTCCAATTATATTTCAAGCATTTAAAAACCATCATGGCGAACAGCACACATCTGAAGTGTCTCTGAGGGAAATAATGCATTTTATATCGGCTTAAAGATATCGGCCAAATTGTCTTATCGGGCCGATAACCGATAACAGAAAAATGGGCATTTATCGGCCGATAACGATATGGTGGCCGATATATCGTGCATCCCTAGTTTTAGATTGGGTCTAAAATCTCTAAAATGGAACGGGCTCCCGTTCCTGATACGTGTCACACTTTGCCCACAGGAGGAACGAGGAGACGTGGAGATTACACAAAACGAGAGTCTTTAATGATCCAACAGGGAGACACGGAGTACAAGGAAGACCTCGTCAAGGAAACATGGGGCAGAACACACTATAAATGCTAAACTAAACGAGGGATAAATGAGACACACCTGAAACAAATTACATAATAACACAAGGGAGAAACTGGGTCACGGAGCAAATGGGGAGAGAAAACACACAAAACAATCCATGGGCATAACAATTAGACTATTATTGGTTATTCTATATTCATTTTTTCCTCTTCATTTAGATCTCTTTAATTAACTTCCTGAATACTTTTGTAAATAATAGCCTAATGTAAATGCTCTGTCAATGTAAATGGATCTCGTGGCCATGACATAATATCACGTTCACACACACACACACACACACACACACACACACACACACACACACACACACACACACACACACACACACACACACACACACACTTTGAAACCAAAAACCCAATCCTGCGGTTTTCTATTGAGATGTCTGTATTACCTTTCCAGAAATGAATTTGCAAAGTTAAATGTAATTGCGCCTTCATATATATAATTTCATATAATTCCTATATAGAAACTATTAACTACTAAAACATTATGACTCAACAGTCACTCTATTAAAAATTTAATTTGCACAATAATACTTATGATGCTTTCTTCAGCAAGTACCATTAATAATCATAATTTAATGAGGAGAATTACTTACTTCATCTTTGAAAATTTGGGCCTGTTCCTCACAAGCAATGAGATTAGTGACAAATCCAAAGACCTGCAAATAAAACAGGAATATAAATTAACAGAGCCATCATACTTACTGCTGTTTGTTTGCTGTGTCTATAGATAATTGTATAACCCAGAAATTAATAACTGTGCATTTGTACTCTTATTGTACTACCCTAGTGAAAAATAAATATAATAGAGTGTATTTGAAAGAGAAGGGAGCTTAAATTATTAAGTTATAAATAATAATACAGTACATGTGCAAATAATGGCCTGTTCTACAGAGTTTGCATGTTTCACTATTGCAGGATATTTTAATATTCACATAGATAATGCATAAATCAAAACTCCAAAAGGAATGATAACTGTTTTAAGCACTTTTGACCTGATTCAGAATATGCATGGACCCACACACACTCGATGACACACTCTGATCACGTCTGTGTTTTCTTTGATATATTGATCTCTGTCACCACTGAATCTAGATCTGTCTCTGTCAGAAAGAGAAGCATTAACGAGAACACTAGTGCGCTATTGATGAAGGCTATACACCAAGCATTTCTGCAGACTCTGTTGATCTTCTCCTGGATTCATTTAACTCAAAAGTTGAGAATGTTATTGATAATATTGCACCTGTGAAAGTCAAAATAGGACAATCAGTGTACAGTAGATATTATACTCAAATTGTTTAGATGTACTCGTACATGTATGTGAGTCAGCCTATACTATATATTATCTGGATATGTATACAATCTGTAAAATCAGCACTTGCACACTTGTTTTTTTTATTTAACATTAATACGTTTATGTTTACAAGTTACTGAAATTCAGAGGTGGAAAGAGTACAAAAATATTCTACTCAAGTAAAAGTACCATTATATTACTGAAATTTTACTTAAGTACAAGTAAAAGTACCAGTTTAAAAATATACTCAAGTAAAAGTAAAAAGTAGCTCATTTAAAATTTACTCAGAGTAAAAATTACTTAGTTACATTTTAGCAATGGGAGGGAGGAAAAACTGGGATAGACCAAAGGTGTCAAACTCAGTACCTGGAGGGCCACAGCCCTACACAGTGTAGATATTACCCTAATTAAACACATCTGATACAGCTAAACTAATCATTTAGGCTTATTTGAAAACTACATGGTGTGTGTATTGGAGCAGGGTTGGAACTAAACTCTTTAGGGCTGTGGCCCTCCAGGAACTGAGTTTGACACACCTGGGATATGGGCCTATAAATCTCAAACTAGGTGTTTTTAATTAAATGAATCGGTTAATTAGAATAATAAGACATTTGGGCTGTTACCAGGCAAATTAAATCAGTATCAACAAAATTCATCTTTGCAATGCAGAGGAAATGCAGAAGCGTCATCTGAAGTGGCATAGATGTATTTACACACTGACATGAATGCATTTAGCCTGCAGTTACAAATGCAGAAATAATGTTTTGATAAATAAGACATAAAATGTGACCCTGAACCACAAAACCATAAGGGTCCATTTTCCTAAATTGCGATTTATGCATCATCTGAAAGCTGAATAAATCATATTTCCATTGATGTATGGTTTGTTATGATAGGACAATATTTGTAAATCTGGAATCTGAGGGTGCAAACAATCCAAATATTGAGAAAATCTCCTTTAAAGTTGTTCATATTAAGCTCTTAGTTTTGATATATTTACAGTAGGAAATTTACAAAAAATATTAATGGAACATGATCTTTACTTAATATGCTAATGATTTTTGGCATAAAAGAAAAATGTATAATTTTAACCCATACAATGTGTTGTTGGCTATTGCTACAAATATACCCCAGCGACTTAAGACTCGTTTTGTGCTCCACGCCAGGGTCACAAATGTTAAATAGTCATTTGAAATTCAAAAATAAATAAATCAAGATCCTTTAAATGTTAAATTAGAGCATGAATATATGGCCAGGGGTTCACTTCATTCCTTTGAGTTCAACTTCAGCAGAATATGACGGGGTCTGGTTTTCAGTTGGGTCTGCACCATTAACGCCTGTCTTGTCCGTTTGCATCTTTCTGGTGATTTTAGCGCCAGTTTCTTCTTCTGCCCATTATTCACTGCAGTTGTTTCCATGGAGCGATTTTTTTTTTTTTTACTCAGTAACGAATATGTTTTAAAATGTAGCGAAGTACAATACTTAACACAAAATCTACTTAAGTAAAAGTAAAATTACAGATTAAAAAAATTACTTAAAAAAGTACAAGTACACAAAAAAGCTACTCAATTACAGTAACGCGAGTAAATGTAATTCGTTACTTTCCACCTCTGCTGAAATTCTTTATGACTGCAATCTTATAAGGATGTTGCATGTTTTCCAGTACATGTAACATTTTGTTGTTATTTTGAGATCATTCTGCCAAAGAAACTGAATTTTGTGCATTGCAAAAAATACATGATCACTGTGGTCATATAAATAAATAATTATATTTAGACTGGGTATAATTGTTATAGAGATACATAGCTCTATCATACATGTTGTGTGTAGTGTTTGTTGGGGGAAAATTACACCACAAATCCAAATGCTGTGTGTATCAGTTGAGCTTTGCTGACATCTAATGGACAAAGTTAGGTACTGCACCTGAACAAAATCTCAAAGCTCATTTTTTGAGATATCAGCCCAAATTTGGAACATATAAAAACGTTGTCATAAACTAAAACCTCTATAACATTTCTGTTTCACTTTAATTTTTTTCAGTTCCACAATGAACTGCCAAGGTTCTTCCTTAAAATGGGAAATGTAAAAATGTTCTTCCTTATTTCTGTGCTCCAAAACTTCCAATTTTTAATCAAAGCTTTTTTTACATTTTTGTCAACTAAATACCTCAGTTATTTTTTTTAACTGGCTCTCAGGGTTAAGGTCATTTATAGAGTGAGTAGGGGCCCGAAAATGACTCAAGCCCAGGGGCCCTGACTCAAGTCCTGCCCTGACTCCGACCGTGCTCAAACAATTAACGTTACAAAGGCAATATGTGTTTTCATGGCGTTAGATATGCGGCCGTTTTCCGTTGTTGAGAACGACGGATTCACACATTTGTTAAGTTTGTTGGAGCCAAGATACCAATTACAGAGCCGACCGCATTTCAGTTAGAATGTGCTGCCTCACCTTTACAGCGAAGTAAGAGCCAAACTAGTGATGGACCTGAGCAATGATAAATTCATTGCTTTAACTATGGACGGGTGGACCTCCCGTGCAACTCAGTCTTTCATGACGATCACGGCGCACTACATTACGGACAACAGGGTGAATAAATATCCCGTTCTGCAGACACGCACTGTCTACGAAAGCCACACAAGTGATCATCTGTCGGAAATATTACAGGGAGCTGTAGCAGAGTGGAAAATGTAGTTTATTTATTTAATTTTAGTTTACCTCAGGTAAGCTGACTTCACTAAAGAGACAAATGTTTATTTCCGACTACCTACATTGGAGTTATCTCATTTTAGTTTACTTTGTTAAGCTGGCTACACTAAAGAGAGAAATATTTTATTCTGACCAGTCTACATTGGAGGTATTTAATTCATTTTTGTTTACTCAGGTATGCTGACCGCAATAAAAATGTGAAGCCAAAGTTAATAAAGAAAAAGTTAAATCAAGTTATTATTGTTTTTATTATTGAGTTAAGTGAATCTATTGTTCCTTTAGTATTGCTGGTAAGATGACATGAACCCTACCCCACAGCAAGCAGAACCTGTACCGGACCGAACCGTGGCTCCAAAACCGTGAACCGAACCGAACCGAACCGTGCCACTGGTGTATCGTTACACCCCTAGTAACTTGTTCAGGCCTTTATTGTAACGGTCCTGCTGGTGTACCCGGGCTGGCCACCAGATGTTGAGCACATGGCTTGTTGTTTGTTGTTGGTGCCATGTGCTCTCCTGTCTATTGTCTGTCCCCTCCCATCTTGTTACCTCATTGCTTCAGTTGCTCCACCTGTGTCTCCCTCGTTTCCCTCGTTTGTCTCCCTATTTAGCCTCCTGGTGTCTGCATCCTGTTGTGTATGTATGTGTAGTGTACACAGCTCTCTGCCTGTCTGTTTGTCCCCTTCGGGGTGGTTTTTGTTCATCTTTGTTTTTATTTTGTGATTAAAGAACCCGATTCTCCTGCACTTGAGTCTTCGCCATCTCTCTCTCCAGTCGGTTCGGGACCTTTATCAGCAGCAGGGTGGATTATTGAAATGGTCTCCTTCCAAAGAAGATCACTAGACAGCTGCAGCTCATCCAAAACACTGCTACATGGATTCTGACTACAACCAGAAAATCTGAGCATCTATCACCATTCTTCAGGTCCTTACACTGGCTTCCAGTTACATTTAGGATTGATTTTAAAGTACTTTTACTTGTTTATAAATCACTCAATGGCCTAGGACCTACATACATTGCAGATATGCTCACTGAATATAAACCTAACAGACCACTCAGATCAGTAGGATCGCGACACACAAAACAAGGGGAGTGCGCTTTTAGCCATTATGCCAAAATGCATTATTTAGCCGCAGTTGGAATCAGCTTCCAGAAGAGATCAGATGTGCTAAAACATTAGCCACATTTAAATCCAGACTCAAAACTCATCTGTTTAGCTGTGCATTTGTTGAATGAGCACTGTGCTACCTCTGTGCATGAAATGTGTATTTATTTTACCAATGAAAATAGCAAACGGTTGAAGGAAGCGATTACCTCCTCTATAGTCCACGTGGATACTTGAGCTGCATGAATTCCTACGACTCCGGGCAGTAACTTACAGTGCTGCTCCCAGCAGAGAGACAGAGTCCGGTCACAGTTCACTGTAAAAGCTGTCATGAGGAGAGACGAGTACATCCCCTCCGACACCATATCTGAAACAAACACACACACACACACACACACACACACACACACACGCACACATACCACACTCGCACGCACGATATACACCATACACACACACACGGACACGGACACGCACACACACACGCACAACACACACACACACGGACACGCACACACACCACACACACGAACCACACACACACGCACAAACTCACACCAGACACGCACACTCACACCACGCACGCACACACACACACACACACACACACACACACACACACACACACACACACACACACACACACACACACAAACTTCTGATTAAGCTTCATATTCTGCTGAAAGAATTACATCATTTTTAATCTAAAAAAGGTTTACATGCTCTGTTTTTGTGCTTAATCCACATCCTCTGAATAAGACTCTTCTGGAAGTGCTTGAGATGCTTGCTCTTGTCGTTTATCATGCTGTCATTTTCATAAAACTATTGACTATTAGTGTTAATAAAACCATGCATGCAGTAGTGCCATAAATAGCAAACTCACATGATAAAGACTTCACTTGTCTATATATTGTTTAATTAGGATATTCAGAGTAAGTCTTTGCATAACAGAATATCACCTTTCAGGGTTATGATAACCAGGTTAACATATTCACATGACACATATACCTTCAGTCATTATCTAAAGAGACTTACAAACAATGACAATAGAGGCAATCAAAACCAACATAAGAGCAACGACATGCAAGTGCTGTAACACGTCTCAGCTAGCCTAGCGCAAGCACACACAGGCTTTTTATATAATATAAATAAGAAAACAAGTAGATAGAACAGAAAATTAAAAGGGAACGCAAGGTTTATAGGATTAAAAGTTTTTTTATAGATATAAAATAGAACTAGAATAGATTTTAGTCACAGAATTGGAATAATTCTTGCCCATTCAAGCACAGTCACCGATACAATTTTATGGAAAATGTTCAATGTTCAAATAGAAAATGTAGTGAAGTAAAACTCACTCTGACAGTTTCTTTGCTGACTTTTGCGATATTTAGGAGGACGACCGATCCTGGTGACAGCAAACACAGGTGATTTTTAATACTAGTCTTTAATATACAAATACACAGTTGCCACAACAATCGTGAATATTGTTGTACCTGCCATGGTAGCGTGATTTTTTGGCTCTCTGGCCGAAGACCAGCAGGTTACGCCTAGATCCTTCTGTATCAGAGAGATCTGCTTTAAGCCGGCCCTGGTTCCTCTCAGCCAATGGGCAGCCAGATAAACAGTGATGGGCCGTGAAGCGCCCAGTCACATGACCTGACCCATCACATCCCGGAGTAGGGCACTTTCTAAATGTGACAGAAAGCACGTCTGTTCTGTATTCTGCATTGTTCATTTTTAAGCCAGTGCATTAAAGCAGTGGTGTTGCACTTTCTGAAACACGAGAGCTATGAGAAGCGCTACAGACTGACCTGTGGTGGAAGCTGTATTTGGAGACGCTGCGAGGCTGAGGCAGATCTTTACAAGACATGGAGGTGAAGCTGGGCTGCTGGGGTGCCAGGCTCTCCCGGGGACCTAAACGACACAGGGGACTCTGAGCTAGGGTCCCGTATATGGGGCTTAATTTAGTATCGAAACACCAAATGAGCAATACAAAAGTGTCAAGCAACAGAAGCAGCCCATATTAAATCTATAAGTTGCCTTTAATTGAAAAAATACGCATTTTCATATACTAATGCATGTGTAATACTGTATGTGTGTGTGTGTGTGTACAGTACATATACGTGTTTGTCCCGTATCTTGTTTTTCTGAAGTGGGCAACGCTGCTCTGAGCGGACAGACTGTGATGAGCAGGTGAGGGTCCGGGGAAGGAGGTCCGGAGGTTTCTCACCAGGTTTCTGGGCGGTTTGCTGGCAGGGTGGAGGTTTGAGGGGGTGTCCTGTGCTTTCACACCAGCCCGCAGGGTGGATGTCTGGGTGGTCTGAATCCATCCACTCGTCATATAAGTGACTCCAGCCATCAAAATGAATCTAAGGACAACACAAATATGAGACTGATTCACCCTCACAAATAAACCTCACTCTACTAAATTTATATATGTGTGTGTATATATATTTGTGAGCCTGGAGCACAAAAGCAGTCTTAAGTCGCTGGGGTATATTTGTAGAAATAGCCAAAAATACATCGTATGGGTCAAAATGATAAATTTTTCTTTTATGCAATAAATCATTAGGATATAAAGTTCATGTTCCATGAAGATATTTAGTAAATTTCCTACCATAAATATATTAAAACTACATTTTTGATTAGTAATGTAAGCCTGGTGCCAGGATGTCTGGCCCCCCCCCCCCCCTCGAGAGGACAGGGGGCCCGCCTGGAAATCCACAGGAACTATCTCTTGCATATGTAACAACAGCATCCAGGACGCAGCACACTGGGGGGTTCACACCCTGTACTGACAGTCTACACGATGGACCTGGTACAGACACCATTCCCCCTCCCCTCACCACCTAGAATTCACTGAAAATCCATGCAATATAATATGTACAAAAAAGTAACCATACATGTTTGATATCTTTTGAAATGTCTCAGTGCGCCTGGTAAAATGGTCTCATTCTCCCAATCATAATGAAAAGCTAAAAGAAGTTCTAAAATCTGAGAAGTATAGTGTACAGCTTAGGGATGTGCCCTCCCCCTGATCTCCTATTCAAAACACCTCCTGTATGTAAATAAGCATTCCCTGCCACAGGATATCAGGAGCCATTTGGTTGCAAATTCTAAAGTCTAATTATAATACCACCATTTGGTAGGTTTATTGAATTATCTGGGTATATAAGGAAAGGGGACACACAGTTCTGGGCGTCTGTAGGTTGACTGCCCACACATATCACTTGTGTGTAGTTTTCATTTCCAGCTATGGTTAGGCGTCAGTAAGCAGATTGCCCGCACAGGTCACTTGTGTGTAGTTTTTCATTGCCAGGTATGGTTAACTGATGATTCTATTCTTGTAACATTGGAACTTTGAATTATTGCTTCGATTACCTGGTCAATAAATTGTAACGTTTGATTCTATTCTAACTGCCTCTAAAGATTGCTTTCTTCCTATTAGATTAGTGGATTCGTATATTTCCGCAAGCCTGCGTCAGTTTTAGCGACGGCTAATATCCGGCATCTTTTAAGTGTACTTGGATGCAGGGGCGGGTTAATTCCATTTAGGGACGGCGAACGCCGTCTGATCAGACTAGACTCGGGTACGCCCATACCTCTGACTTTTGATTTAATGTTACTATAAACAAAGATTTGACCAACCCAAAGCTATTACGAGTGTAGTACATTTGATCTGCTAACATATCTGATAGTGGCCAAAACCCTTTACTGAAGTAAACGATTGAACTCAAGTTCTGAGGGGGCTCCAAGGGAGTTATTCGATGTCTCTGATTGTGTACGTGTGAATTTACGGCAAATTTAAGATACATAACCATAATTTACCTCTGACTGATGACCGGGCCTGACGAGATTGTGTCCGTGAGACCTGTGAAAAACAGGGCCTCTGGGCGATATAGCTTCCCTACATCTGAGCGGGTAAAGTATTAAAAAAGAGCTGATAAGAATAATCAATCATTCGTTCATATTTTAATGATGCACAGATATCATTAAAACCTTTTCATTTATGGAGTCAGATGAAATAACGAGACAAAATATATAAGAAAAAGTGTTCCATTTTAATGTTCTTGTTGTGTCGTGAAAAGGAAAGACTGTAATACGCAAAGCCCTTCACCCGCTGAACGACTGCCGTCATTGGGTCGAATCGAGCCGGGCCTTACAGTGGTGACCCCGACGTGATTCTCGCAAAGACGAGAACGTGATTCTCGCAGAGACTAATACGTCATTCCAGCCGCGACATCCGACTTGAATTCTCCTTGGGACATAAGGTTTGATCTCTTTCTCATTAATATCCAGCTGCTGTGGTAAGTATATATTTTTTTTGCCTTTTAGAAGTTGAGGGAAATATTGTTTACACCATATAGACACATTTGTAGTACGGGTCGGAATACCCATTTTTGAGACCGGAACCGAAAAACCCGGTGGTGATAAGAATTAGACGAGAAACATGTCTTTTCAGGGAAAGCACAGCAGCACTGGATGAAACTGAGTTAGAGACTCAAACTAAAATCAAAATCTGCGTTAGCGTATAACATTAGGCCATACAGAGAAACTCGTAACCGAGCTCGTGTGAGCTTGTGGCCAGAAAAGCTGAGCCTGCGAAGCCCGATAAAGACCCGAACAAAATCAAACGACTCGCCAAAGAAAGCAGTTAAAAATCGCAGTGTTAAAAACCATGAAAAATGCGGATGATGAAATCACAACAATCAGCCGCCCGTTAACATGCGAAGAATGCTCTAGACACAAATTTCACAGGTCGGTTGAATTAACATTTGATTAAAGTCTTTTAACATTTGCGGGTACCAGCTTAATAACTGGTGGGTTATTAGAAGATAATTTAGTATTACCTCATCATCTTGATAATATGGTGATTTTGATTTCATTCAATTATAACCGCTTTTCTGATTTTAAACACTTCAGTGGATGAGTTGATATTGTTAGGAATTTTTAATTGTTAATTAAATGTCATAATTGATTACAAATTAATTTCATTGATAAAATGATTTCAACATTATCCATTGATTAAATCACAAGCGATCTTATAATTTGACAATCACAGTAAAACCTTTATTATTATCAAGAGGGCCAGAAATTTTTTATTTCGTCTACAAGTAATTAGGATACAGATTATTATTATTTTTTTTGATGATGTTAATGACACAATGAGGAATGATTAAGTTTGGAAACTATTTTAATTATTATTATGGGAATCCAAAACTAGTGATTTAGAAGCCGTAAATTAATGTAATAATTAATTATGAATTCGAAAATTCTAATTACATTTAATAATTAATTACACTTCCTGTTTACATTTTGCAACAATATTGGTTTATCAACTCAATTGCAGATTACACGTGTAAATTATAATCCTAAGTGATCCTATTAATTTTAATTATAACATCATAAATTTTAATTAGAAACCACAAATTCTAATTTCAGACTTAACACAAGTCTGGCACTACCTGTAGGCCATACTTCATTTCCCTAGGTGATCTGGTTAACTCAAGAGAAAAAGAAAAAATATATAATAATTAATTAAAATAATTTTATTAAGTTAAAATTAAATAAATG
Source organism: Oxygymnocypris stewartii (assembly GCA_003573665.1). Lineage (NCBI taxonomy): Eukaryota > Metazoa > Chordata > Actinopteri > Cypriniformes > Cyprinidae > Oxygymnocypris > Oxygymnocypris stewartii. The sequence continues at coordinate 435,241 of QVTF01003943.1, read as the reverse complement.
CATAAATGTAAAGTCCTCTTTACTTAGGCCTGAGAGTAGATAGTGCTCCCCTAGTGTTGTGTTGGAGAAGTGACAGTGACACCATACAATCAAAATGGCATCAGACATTCAAAGATGGTGTGACACATGCATCGTATGTGCCACCATTAACCAAGGCAAGCCTGGCCGTACAAAACTGTGTAGACCAGAGCCACCCAAGGGACCTTGGGAGTTACTCCAATTGGATTTCATAAGCCCACTACCTAGTGCCAAAGGGGGATATCGTTATTGCCTTGTGATAACTGACAAATTTTCCAATTTAACAGTGCAAACACAGTGGCACGAGTAGTAGCGAATCAAATCCTCCTACTCTGGGGAGCACCAATCACTCACACACAACCTGAAATGTGGGAGGTGGGTGTTGCATAACACTCCAAGGGGCCATCCACACAAAAAATCACAGTCGCACCAAAAGAGACAGTTACATGGCCTCCCGGATTAGTACCGGATCCAAATTGCACACCACAAATTTGTTGTAGTTCAGGTAACACCCACCCACCTACAAAGAAACATTTCAGGACACACTCGAGCACCAAATTCATGCACAACCTCACTGCCTGGTATCGACTTAAAATAGATCCAGGTGACACAATAGGTAACATGCATACACTACACGAAAAAACTAAAACAATGGCATAGACCCAAAATTGTGCTACTATGTTAAAAATTTGGAACCTGCAACATATAGGTGCACACATACAGAAACACATAATGACACACATATGAGATTCACCGAGCTAATGTACGTAAACCAAAAACTTTTGTCTGGACCAACCGGAAGGAAGGAATATATTGTGTCGGGGAATGTTCGCATAGCATAGACAATTTCACCAATCCACACAACTGTTCATGGACTGTTAAGTACTGTTTTAATTTGACCACCTGTGGATACACTAAACCCAAAAAGTGTCCAGAATTGCACTCAATTCCTCCTGGTGGACTGATTAGAGGAAACATCAACAAGACTTTATTACATGATGTAAATTTGGTAATGACACATGTAACTTATAACATTTTAATACTAATAATGAGTCGTATGCATGGCTAGAGTCACGAATCGATGATTTAATTTCTGATTACAAAGACAGACTTGCCGGCCAAATTCCACCTGCTCGCTCAAAACGAGACCTGCTCAGCAGTATAGCCGGCCTGTTCGGATCAATTAATTCAGCAGCCAACACTTATAAAATAACCAAACAATCTCAATTCTCCACATGGTTGACAGATCAGATGGCCACTGGTTTCCAACACATCACCAATAGCAATGATAATATTATCAAAGCGGTTCGTTCTGAAGGATCACAAATGTTATTCTATGTTTGATTTGAATTCACGTCCTGACTAAGAGGTGTCGGGCAAGGCAAAGGTGTTTGAGATTGTTTCCTGACCATTTGGGCTTGGGACAGCTGTGCCTTTTGTCAATGAGATCAATGACTACTGAGAGATTTAGGTTTATTGCCCTCAGCTTTGATGTTTTGTCTCAACCTAAAAAAGTCCCTCCTCCAATCCTGACTATAAAGATACCCTGTAAAAATGACTTAAGATGAGATTTTCGATGACTGCAGATAACAACACATGTCATAGAATAAAGAAATTCTGCTGACAATCCAATCCGAAGTCTCCTGGTCTTCTCTTCTGAGTTTCTACACTTTAGAAGAACAGAGTTTTCAACAGATGCTGCCGTGAACCCGGATAGAGTTCCAGCTTCCTCACCTGAAAAACTTCAAGCTCAAACAAAGATCTGCATCTTTTGGAATCCAGCGAAACTTCAAGCTGAAAAGATTCCCAGACTGATTTTTTCTCTCAACCAAGGGTTGTGGTGAGTGCTGTCTCTAATCCAAAAGAACCTAAGACCAGTGTATCCTCTGTGCCGTCAGAGAAGAGTTAACATACATCTGTAGGGTTTGTTTAACTAAATGTATCCTCTGTTCTGTTAGGCAGGGAAGTTTATCCTCTGTTAGGCAGGGAAGTTTATCCTCTGTTTTCAAGCAGGGAAGAGTGTTATCCTCTAAAGTTTTTATTTTAGAGATGAAAGTATCCTCCGTTCTTTCAGGCAGGGAAGATTTTGGGCATTACGTGCTAAAAATTAGTTACCCTCTGTTTCAGGCAGGGAAGGTTAGCATTTCGTGCTAATAATTTAGTTTTATCCTCTGTTTCTTGTAGGCAGGGAAGTTAAGTGTGAAGTGTTGGTAATTTGGAAATTTAACAATAGTTAAGTTCTTTTTTACAAGTGTACCCTCTGTTGATCAGAGAAGTGTTTGTTTTGTTTGTGTGGTACCGAAGAAACTTACAAAATGGTTAGAAGGAATGCTAGGCTGATTCCAACCACAGAAAAGAGTGGTCTTGCGACTCCTCTGTGGTCAGATAGTGAATTCAAAACACTGTTAGGGAAAAAAATGGACCTAATAGTCACTGAAAAAGTTAGACAAAAACTAACGCAGAAATATGAGATTCATCCAGACAAGACTTGGTCGGTAGATGAGTGTAAAAAAGTACTAGGAGCAAGTATTCGTAAGAACAATGTGAAAGACATTATCTGTTGTCACAGGGAATTCAGTGTAACGCTAGCGACACAACAGTCTCAGCGTAACGCAGAGCTAGAGAAACAGAACAATGAACTCCGTGCTAGAATATACACTTTGACCAAGAAATTGAACCTCAAGAAAGAGGCAAAAACTGATGTGGAAGTAAGTCAGCCTGATAACATTTACCCTGATTTACAAGCGTTTTTTGAAACAGATGTAGCTCTCCAATCAGTAACTGATGTGCCTGTAAATTCCTTCAATGTGTGTGGGGCTAGGAGAAGATCTCAGGGGATCGAGGAAACTGATAGTGTTCCTCTCAATTCTTCTGTGGTGCAAATACAAACTGTTGCCAAAGCTTTAGGTCCTAAAGATATAGAGAGACTATCTCAAAGTTTACCAGCAGCACGCACACATTTTTCTGAATTTAGAAGAACATTGATCAGTAAAATGCGTCTTTATGACATGTCGTTGACAGAAGTCACGCAGCTGATGTCACAAATACTAACTGAATCTGAATTCAACAGTTTTGAATCTGCTGTCACTTCTGAACTGCGAAATGCCAGTAAGGGTGATTTAAGAGAAGGTATTTTGAAAATCCTAAAGAATATTTTAGGACCCAAAATAGATTGGTCTAGAATTACTACCTGTGTGCAAAGGAAAGAAGAAACTGTGAGTGAATATACTGAGAGATTTTGTCAGTCAGCTGTAATCTACAGTGGAATTGTTGATGACTCTGAAAGTGTGCTAGATGACAAGGGACCCTTGGTTCGTATCTGGTCAGATGGCCTTGTAGCCGAATACAGAAAAGCTTTACCATTCTTAGATCTAACTTGGTCTAACAGAACTCTCAGAAGTAACCTAGACAGGTTAGCTACATGGGAAAGAGACGCTGATGTCAAGGCAAAAGTAAGAGTAGCAGCAGCTACGTTTAACACAACGAAACAAGACAATAGATGGTCTAAAAGAGAAAGCAAATGCAAATACTGTGAAAAATTTGGACATTGGGAGAAAGAGTGTAGGAAGAAGTTGCAAGATAGTAAAAGAAATGCTATGCATAATTCTGCTCCTTCTCAGCCTGCACACAACCCTGAAGTAGTTCCGCCAGTGACCACTGAAACTATAGGACAGTTAGTTCAGGCTCTTCTAAGAGCACAACAAGACCAGGAAAAAAACTAATTATTGGGGCTGTGAGTAGCTACCTTTCCCCTGTAATCCAACACAATGACCAAAGAATTTTTGTGAAAGGTAGCATAAAAGAGAAAGAGATTGATTTTTTGCTAGATACAGGTGCAGAAATTACAGTAATTCCTACAAAATTGGCACAAGGTTTAAACATCCCATACAAGAAAACCAAACTTTGTTTAACTGGTGTAATAGGTGAAGATTCTGTTTTATATGAAACTCCGCCCATAGAGGTACAATTTGGCCCAAAAACTCTGACTACAAAATTACTATGCGCTCCATTAAATACAGGTGCAATTTTAGGCATGGATCTTCTGAGACAAATAAATCTAACTTTAGACATGTCCTCAGAATCTACTAGCGTAAAAATTTCCTCAGCACAGATTTCTACCAATAATGCAACCCCTCCCGAGTATGCTTTCTTACAGAATCATCCAATTTGGGCTAAAGACAAGGATGATTGTGGGTTGTTGACAGGTGTAGAACCAGTTAAATTGACAGGAACTCCACCTCCGGTCACCAAACAATATCCGATTAATAAGGAAGCTATACAGGGAATCAAACTTATTGTAGAAAATTTGCTGACGCAAGGAGTGCTAGTTAAAACCAACAGTCCATGTAATTCACCCATATGGCCCATCAAGAAATCTAATGGGACATGGAGACTTACAATAGACTACAGAGTAGCCAATAAACATATTGAAAAAATCACCCCCCTAGTGGCAGATCCATCTACAATTTGTAATGGCTTACCATTAGATTGTAAGATTTTTTCAGTAATTGATATGTCTAATGGATTCTTTTCTGTACCGTTGCACTCTGACAGCCAGCCATGGTTAGCTTTCACAGTTGACTATGAACAATACCAGTGGACACGATTGCCACAGGGATTTCAAAACTCCCCAACCATATATCATCAGGCTGTCAGACGTGATTTGTGTGACCCAGAATGTCCGGTAAAACAGTCCACTATGATCCAATATGTCGATGATATTTTGATTGCCTCAACAGATCATGAGGTACATCAAACTGAATTGGCATCATTGTTGGACTATTTGCATAAAAAAGGACACAAATGCAGCTTTCACAAAGCTCAAGTTGCTAAAAAGCAAGTCACATTTCTGGGTCAAACAATTGGTGCAGGAAATAGATCCATTACACAGGATCGAGCGGCTTCAGTCAAAGCCATACCTCCGCCTAATACCATTAAAACACTCCGCTCATTTTTAGGAACAACAGGTTATTGTAGACCTTGGATTGAAGACTATGCCTCGATTGCTCAGCCTCTCTATGATTTGTTGAAAGGCCATGGTAAAGATTCAGATACTGTTTGTATGGAAGAACTTCATCTCAAAGCTTTTAATGATTTGAAGAGAGCACTATGTCAAGCACCAGCATTAGGAATTGCCCAATCTGATAGACCCTTTGTGCTTTATGTCCATGAACACTTAGGCTTTATGACTGCATGTCTAATGCAAGATCATGGGGGCAGCTTACGCCCAATTCATTACTATTCCGGTAAACTTGACATAGTCGCTCAAGGTATGGGCCCATGCCTCAGAGCAGTACAGGCAGTTCATCTAGCGCTTCAGGCTTCATCAGGAATGGTGTTAGGTCAGACTGTAAACGTAAAATGCCCTCACACAGTGTCCGCACTAATGAATCAAGCAAAAGTCACTTCTGTCACCTCCTCCCGTTGGGGAAATTGGTTAGCAACTCTCACAGCCCCGAATATTGTTATACAGCGTGCACCAGTCACGAACCCATCCTCATGTATGATGTCTGCAATGACTGAATTTGTGTTAGAGGATGAAGGCGAAATGACTCATGATTGTGTTACGCTTACATATGCAGCGACAAGTGAAATAGCAGAAACTCCCATAGAGAACGCAGGATTGGAGTTGTTTGTTGATGGTTCAGCTCAAGTTATTGAAGGTAACAGACGAGCAGGATATGCAGTAACTTCCACCACTGAAGTAGTTGCTTCAGGTCGTCTTCCAGATCATTTTTCAGCTCAAGCTGCAGAACTAGTAGCCTTAACTAGAGCATGCACGCTAGCTTCAGGATCGGTTGCAAATATCTACACAGATTCCAGGTATGCTTTTGGGGTAATTCATGATTTTGGTGTCATTTGGCAAACCAGAAAATTTCTAACTTCTGCTGGATCCCCCATTAAGCATGCTGGATTAGTGAAAGATTTAATGTTTGCCATGAAACTCCCAAAGAAATTAGCGGTGATCAAAGTGAAAGCACATCTCACAACTAATACTACGGAAGCTAAAGGTAATGCTCTTGCTGATGTAGCGGCTAAACAGGCTTGTTTCTATGCAACTGTACAAGTGTGTTCAGGTAGTACAGCACAGAAGATAATTCTACCTCCTGAATCAATCGTTGATCTGTATAAAGACGTTCCTCTATATGAAGCATGGACATGGTTAGACAAAGGAGCCACTGTGGATTCATCCGGCTGCTGGACCAAAGGGGGAAAGTATGTTGCTCCCGAATCACTGTTGCCATATTTGGCTCAACAAATACACAGTTTGGGTCATAGTGGTCCAGCAACGATGAATCACAGGTTCTCAAATCAATGGTGGAATCCAAAATTCAGAAACGCAGCCACTGAAACAGTCAAGAGATGTGTTACATGTCAGAAAAATAATGATGTACCAGCAACCATTACACCAGCAGCACATACCCCAGCTCCACCAGGGCCATTTCGTCACCTGCAAGTTGATTATATATCGTTGCCCCCTTGTAAAGGAAAAACTGACGTTTTGGTAGTAATAGACAAGTTCTCAAGATGGGTAGAAGCTTATCCAACAGGGCGCGCTACAGCTGCACATACTGCTAAATGTCTTGTCACTGATTTCATTCCCAGATGGGGATTACCAGATTGCATTGACTCAGATCAAGGTACCCACTTCACAGGACAGGTAGTCAAGGAAGTGTCTAGAATGTTGAAGATTAAGTGGAACCTTCACTGCCCCTATAGGCCACAAGCATCAGGACAGGTTGAACGATCAAACAGAACAATCAAAACCAGGCTAAGCAAAATGCATCAGGAAGGAGTACCATGGGTTGAAGCACTGCCCGCAGTACTGTGTAGTATGAGAGCATCACCTAACAGATCAGTAGGACTGAGCCCTCATGAGATTATTACTGGACGCCCAATGCAGATGCCAGGTGTGATTGATCTTAGAAATGCTGATGTGCACATTGCTTCAGATGCCCTGATCGCTTACTGTGAAAACCTCACAAAGGCAGTGCAGAGTGCCAAAGAGAGAGTTGAGTCGTGTTGGCAGACTCCACCAGAAGGTGGACACACAATCGTCCCAGGTCAATGGGTCATGATAAAGACATTCAAAAACAAGCCATTAGAGCCTAAGTGGTACGGACCACATCAAGTGATGTTGATTACAGCAGCTGCAGTATTGTGTCAGGGAAGGAAAACTTGGACTCATGTGTCACATATTAAGGTTGTTCCTCCCCCTGCAGGGATAGGATAGGGCAGACACAAGAACCAGTGAGGAGCCCAGGGAAGAACCGAAAGCAACAGGCTTCGGGGGCCAACCCTGAGGTGAAGATTTCCTCATAGGCCTTTCCCCTCCATTAGTCCATCCTTTCCTCACTGTTCTTTAGGTGTCGCAGGAATTGAGAAATAGGGAAAGAAGGAACAACCATAGCAGACTATATTTTGAACAGAGGATACAACCCTAATGTATGCAGACTCTACAAATACTGCTCTGTGCCGTTAGTTCTCTCTTGTTTGTGTTTCTTTCTTCCTCTGTGCAGATACCATTTGATGGCTGTCCTGAGATCCATATGCACCACCCTTCTCACCTGCGGATAAAGCCACAACCTCTAGAAAACAACTAGACCCATCGCCGAGCCAACTATCACACAAGAAAGAGAAAAGAAAGAAGAAGAAAAAGAATAAAAATACACAACGCAGAGACTATTACCCGTAAAATCTTCACGGACCCTAATTGCATGTTTTGTTTCTGTGTCAGCATGCAATTACATATAAACAACACAGAACATGTACTATTTGCCTGTAACGATTACAAGTTACAAGAATTAACTTTTAAGTGTCTAAATTTGTATTTTTGTGAGAGTTATTAGAACTCTCAAAGAGGGGATTGAAGGATCACAAATGTTATTCTATGTTTGATTTGAATTCACGTCCTGACTAAGAGGTGTCGGGCAAGGCAAAGGTGTTTGAGATTGTTTCCTGACCATTTGGGCTTGGGACAGCTGTGCCTTTTGTCAATGAGATCAATGACTACTGAGAGATTTAGGTTTATTGCCCTCAGCTTTGATGTTTTGTCTCAACCTAAAAAAGTCCCTCCTCCAATCCTGACTATAAAGATACCCTGTAAAAATGACTTAAGATGAGATTTCGATGACTACAGATAACAAGACATGTCATAGAATAAAGAAATTCTGCTGACAATCCAATCCGAAGTCTCCTGGTCTTCTCTTCTGAGTTTCTACACTTTAGAAGAACAGAGTTTTCAACAGTTCCGAGGCGCAGGCGCTTCTAACGATCAGCCACACATTGTACAATCAGACCCGTACCATCGAACGTGACTTAGCCTGCAGATCATATGCACAAGATTTATTCACTGCAACAAGACAGGAAATTTTAGATCTTCATCTTCACAAGACCCCGAGACATGTTTTGAACGATTTAATTGAGGTTTTAGATTTACATAGATGGTTCTCTTCGGAAAAAATGAAAAATGTAAAGTATTCAGAATTAATATCCACAATTATGATGTATACTGGAAACGAATGTATTGGTTGTATTGGATTTTTTGCCACTTTTCCTTTAATCCACCCAGATCAAGTTTATCCAAATTCCACTAATATTCAATCCATTGGCATGGTAGTTAAAGATCAGGTAATTAAATGGGATCACCTCACTGGATATATGACGTTGAAGGGTACTGAGACCTTATTTACCAGTCGCACTTGTTGTCATGAAACTCACAATTATGTTGTCTGTACATGTAACACATTACAACCTTTCTCTCCCAATGATAGCAAACTCATAAATGTTGAATCTTTGCATGGCCATTCAAATGCTATCCAGGTGCCTCATACACAGTGGTGTGTCATCAGTGAGATGAATTCGTTCACATATGGAGGACTGACCTGTCCTGCTGATCACTCATTTTGCTTGGAAGTGACAGAGGACTTTTCTATGGGCCAGATCGACATCCTCGGAAGGATGCCAAAGGACGCAGAGGTCTCCCCATGGTGGGACGACACCTTTTATGAACACGGAACACAAGCCTTGATCGACACGATGGACCTGGTACAGAACGTCATCCTCCAAACAGAGTACCACCTTACAACGACTGAAGTGACACTGCAGGGAACCCTGTGAGTGGCCCAAAACAGTGCCAAAGAGAGGAACTGTAAGCCTGGTGCCAGGATGTCTGGCCCCCCCCCCCCCTCGAGAGGACAGGGGGCCCGCCTGGAAATCCACAGGAACTATCTCTTGCATATGTAACAACAGCATCCAGGACGCAGCACACTGGGGGGTTCACACCCTGTACTGACGGTCTACACGATGGACCTGGTACAGACACCATTCCCCCTCCCCTCACCACCTAGAATTCACTGAAAATCCATGCAATATAATATGTACAAAAAAGTAACCATACATGTTTGATATCTTTTGAAATGTCTCAGTGCGCCTGGTAAAATGGTCTCATTCTCCCAATCATAATGAAAAGCTAAAAGAAGTTCTAAAATCTGAGAAGTATAGTGTACAGCTTAGGGATGTGCCCTCCCCCTGATCTCCTATTCAAAACACCTCCTGTATGTAAATAAGCATTCCCTGCCACAGGATATCAGGAGCCATTTGGTTGCAAATTCTAAAGTCTAATTATAATACCACCATTTGGTAGGTTTATTGAATTATCTGGGTATATAAGGAAAGGGGACACAAAGTTCTGGGCGTCTGTAGGTTGACTACCCACACATATCACTTGTGTGTAGTTTTCATTTCCAGCTATGGTTAGGCGTCAGTAAGCAGATTGCCCGCACAGGTCACTTGTGTGTAGTTTTTCATTGCCAGGTATGGTTAACTGATGATTCTATTCTTGTAACATTGGAACTTTGAATTATTGCTTCGATTACCTGGTCAATAAATTGTAACGTTTGATTCTATTCTAACTGCCTCTAAAGATTGCTTTCTTCCTATTAGATTAGTGGATTCGTATATTTCCGCAAGTCTGCGTCAGTTTTAGCGACGGCTAATATCCGGCATCTTTTAAGTGTACTTGGATGCAGGGGCGGGTTGATTCCATTTAGGGACGGCGAACGCCGTCTGATCAGACTAGACTCGGGTACGCCCATACCTCTGACTTTTGATTTAATGTTACTTTAAACAAAGATTTGACCAACCCAAAGCTATTACGAGTGTAGTACATTTGATCTGCTAACATATCTGATAGTGGCCAAAACCCTTTACTGAAGTAAACGATTGAACTCAAGTTCTGAGGGGGCTCCAAGGGGGTTATTCGATGTCTCTGATTGTGTACGTGTGAATTTACGGCAAATCTAAGATACATAACCATAATTTACCTCTGACTGATGACCGGGCCTGACGAGATTGTGTCCGTGAGACCTGTGAAAAACAGGGCCTCTGAGCGATATAGCTTCCCTACATCTGAGCGGGTAAAGTATTAAAAAAGAGCTGATAAGAATAATCAATCATTCGTTCATATTTTAATGATGCACAGATATCATTAAAACCTTTTCATTTATGGAGTCAGATGAAATAACGAGACAAAATATATAAGAAAAAGTGTTCCATTTTAATGTTCTTGTTGTGTCGTGAAAAGGAAAGACTGTAATACGCAAAGCCCTTCACCCGCTGAACGACTGCCATCATTGGGTCGAATCGAGCCGGGCCTTACAGTAATATGCATTGCTAAGACTTAGTTTGAACAACTTTAAAGATGATTTTCTCAATATTTAGATTTTTTTTGCACCCTCAGATTCCAGATTTACAAATATTGTCCAATCATAACAAACCATACATCAATGAAAATATTATTTATTCAGCTTTCAGAAGATGCATGAATCTTAATTTCTAAAAATTGACCGTTATGACTGGTTTTGTGGTCACATTTGATCAAACTGTAAGCTGGAATTAGTCTACAGAAGCGGTTTTCTCACCTTGATTCTGTAGGTGTCGATCTCCTGCACCGTGGCCACACGGATCAGCCCCGGACACCTCTTATCCACCGCCTCCAGCTTCATCTGCACCTGGAAGCTGTGCGAGGGGCGCTACGCAAACACAAGAAGAGTAATAGAGGTTTAATAGAGTCGTGCGTGTATGTGATCAGCACTGAGAGATCTGACGCACCACTCTGAAGGCTTCGGGAGCGACCGCCGTTGAGCCCGTCTCCTCCAGATACCTCTCCCACGAGAAGCGCTCAGGGTCCGGATAGTCTGCGGGACAAGATCACATCCAATAAGAGCAGGCCACCGAAACAGACACTAGCCATCAAACGTCTGGGTCAGTAAGATGTGTTCATGTTTCTGAAAGAAGACATGATGCTTCATCACCAATGCTGCATTTGTCAAAACTTTAAAAAAAGTATTTTCTATTCAAATATACATATATATTTTTATGTCATTTTTGCCTGTGATAAAATATCTAGGTTATGTACATAACTGATGGAGGGAACGGATACGTTATGTCGTGACGACATAGGGGATCTACTTTGAAGCCCCAATCATCTCTGACTTAAGAGAAAACGCCAATGAAATTGGCTAGTGGATTTTGCCTACCTGAGCCACTCCCCGTGCATACGGGTATAAAAGGACGACAGGTGCGTCCTCTGATTAGGTTTTACGCTGAGGAGCCGAGAACGAGTCCCTGGCAACCAGCGATGGTTCAAGATTGTGGCATGGGGACATAACGTCTCCTTCCCTGTTATGTACGTAACCTAGACGTTCCCTATCTGTCGGTCACTACGAGTTATGTCGTGATAGACATAGGGGTTCTATGGAAAGCGCCATAAGCTGAACCCCGTCACAACCTTGTGGCATGCAGATTCTGACAAACGAGAGCGTGACAGACAATTGCCATGCAAGAGGTTGCATAGGGTTTACCGTGAGGGAAACCTTACCGTGGAAGAATACACATATAGGATTACCCAAAGGGGAATCAGGCCATACGGACACCTAGCCCAGTACAGGGGCTGACCGGAGACCCGGGCGAGCTAGCACCAGTACTGGGCCTGGCGTCAGACTGCTCCACCCAGTCTGACTGCCGGGGGTGCTTGGAGGATTCCACCGGGGTTCACCGTCTGGGGAACTGAACTGGAGGAGAAAAAAGGTGCTCGTATCCCCGAGGGGGAATGGCGCAGCAAGCGTGACACCGGCCAGTTCTTTCCGCCCATTACCTGTTACCCAACACCCGGGAAGAGACTGGCTCAACGCAGAGACTATATAATCTTGCGAAAGTGTTCGGTGTCGCCCAGCCCGCAGCTCTGCAGATGTCCGTCAGAGAGGCGCCGTGCACCAACGCATGGGAGGAGGCAACAGTCCGAGTGGAGTGAGCCCTCACCCCCAGGGGGCACGGCTCGCCTTGAGATTGGTATGCCAAGGCGACGGCCTCCACTATCCAGTGGGCCAACCTCTGTTTGGAGACAGCCTTCCTTTTCTGCTGACCTCCGTGGCAGACAAAGAGCTGCTCAGAGCTTCTGAAGCTCCGGGTGCAGTCCACGTATATGCGCAATGCTCTTACGGGACACAGCAATGCTAAGGCTGGATCTGCCTCCTCCGAGGGCAGTGCTTGCAGGTTCACCACCTGATCGCGGAAGGGCGTGGTGGGAACCTTGAGCACGTATCCAGGCCAGGGTCTCAAGACAACGTGAGAGTAGGCCGGCCCGAACACAAGGCACTCTCCGCTTACCGAAAACGCCTGGAGGTCCCCGACCCTTTTGATGGAAGTGAGCGCGGTCAGGAGCACTGTCTTATCAGACAGGAACTTCGGCGAGAAGAACACCAATTCGCGAACAGACTCCATTTCAGTGCGTAGATTTGCCTTGTTGAAGGAGCTCTAGCTTTAGTGATGGTCTCTACCACTGCCGGTGGTAGACCGCTCAAGTCTGCCGCGTCCCGTCCAGGAGCCACACATGGAGGTTCCACAGATCTGGACGCGGGTGCCATATGGTGCCGAGCCCCTGAGAGAGGAGGTCCTTCCTCAGAGGAATGTGCCAGGGAGGTGCTGTCGCGAGGGAAATGAGTTCGGGAAACCAGGTCCGGGTGGGCCAATGCGGCGCAACCAGCAGGACTTGCTCCTCGTCCTCCCTGAGCTTGCACAGTGTCTGTGCGACTAGGCTCACTGGGGGAAACGCATACTTGCGTAAGGCCCGAGGCCAGCTGTGTGCCAGTGCGTCTGTGCCGAGGGAGCCCTCGGTCAGGGAAAAATACAGCTGGCATTGGGAGGACTCGTGGGAAGCAAACAGGTCCACCTGAGCTTCCGTGACTCTGAAACTGTTTCAGTGGTACCACATTCCTGCCTCTGAAGGAACTCAGGCAGTTCAGCACTGCTTGGGCACGATCGTCCGTGAGGCATGCCGTCATACTCACCGAGTCTAACTCCACACCAAGAAAAGAGATTCTCTGCACAGGGGAGAGCTTGCTCTTTTCCCAGTTGACCCGAAGCCCCCACTGGAAGTCCCTGTGATGAGCCAATCGTCGAGGTAGTTGAGGATCCTGATGCCCACTTCCCGTAACGGGGTAAGGGCGCCTTCTATAACCTACGTGAACACATGGGGAGACAGGGAGAGCCCGAAGGGGAGGACCCTGTACTGCCATGCCCGACCTTCGAACGCAAACTCTAGGAACGGTCTGTGTTGCAGAAGGATCGAAATGTGAAAGTAAGCATCCTTCAGGTCGATCGCTGCAAACCAATCCTGGGGCTGGATGCATTTGATCGTGTGTGTGTGTTCGTTGTGTGTGTGTGTGTGTGTGTGTGTGTGTGTTCGTGTTCATATATATAATTATTCCATACATATAACCGGTATTGTATAAATATATTATATAAACGTCACAAGAATGCTTTTCTACAGTATCACAAATGAACTACATTACTGGGCTTGAAAGGTTTTATGTGAATACTATTAATAATATATGTGACGCTGGAGTACTAAACCAGTCTTAAGTCGCTGGGGTATATTTGTAGCAATAACCAAAAATACATTGTATGGGTAAAAAATATCAATTTTTCTTTTAAGCCAAAAATCATTAGGATATTAATTAAAGATCATATTCAATGAAGATATTATGAAAAAAATTGTACTGTAAATATAGCAAAACGTAATTTTTTATTAGTAATACGCATCGCTAGGACTTCATTTGAACAACTTGTGATTTTCTCAATATTTAGATTTTTTTGCACCCTCAGATTCCAGATTTACAAATATTGGTATGTGTGCTTTTCTCAATGGATCCCTGCTGACACATTACGATTAGATTGCAGAAGCTAAAGCGTAGTGAGGAGGAGTGTGTTACCCTGGGGGGGCGTCAGCGGGAGACCTCTCTCCTCACACCAGCCGGTGGGATGAATGTACGGGCTGTGAGCGTCACACCTGCAGGAACACATCACCTCTCCATCTTCAGTCATGAACACATTCAGTTCACACTGCACCATGTACAGCGGGTGATGTAAGTATTGAACATATTATCGTTCTCTCAGTAAATTTATTTTTAAAGGTGCCGTTGACTTGATATTTTCACCAGATGTCGGTAACAATCCAAATAATCCATACATACAAAGAAAACAATACAAATAAGTTCAGAAATGAAGTTATGTGTAATAAAACTGAATGTCACAGGGGAAAAAGTACTGAACTACTGAAATGTGCTTGTACAAATACTTTGTACAAACGCATTTAGTTACTTAATAGCGCAATATTGTAACGCATTACTATTAAAAGCCACCTTTTATATAACGCATAATTTAAACAAACATAGCAGCTGTAACTTACCAGTAGTCGTACGTGTCGTCCCAGTTATCAAAGTGAACCAGGAAGCGGTTGCCCACTTTGTCCGTTACCGTGGCAACACAGACGAGAGACGGGTTCATGCGGTCCACGGCCTCCAGCTTCATCCCCACCTCGAAGCCACAGTCTGTCTCTGGCTGCACAGTCAGAAAACCAGCACTGTGTTCACACCGAGTCCTTTAGTGAGATGCAACAGCACCGCTTTAGTGTTTGACTCACTTTGACCGAGCTGGAGAACAGCTCCTTCGGGCCAGCTTGAGATCGGCTGATTTTTAGGTAGTTGGACCAAGAAAACTCTTCTTCTTTACATCCTGCAAGGGAAGAGACCTTTACACAAACTATAACACACATGGATTTACAATATAACATCTATAGCAGCTGTGATATAATAAATCATTTTATTTTGACTATGTTAAAGCAATAAGCCATAGTAGACCATGTGCTGGAAAAAGGAGGAAATTATTGGAGGAAATGGGATTGTTATATACTTCAAACAAGCAATGGCTAGACTTGATTTCTTGTCAAATCTCATGTAAGAAATTGTTGTTAATTTGTGTAAATTGTTTATTTTATTAGACAGAGAGACAGAAAGAAAGACAGAGAGACAGAAAGAAAGACAGAGAGACAGAAAGAAAGACAATAACAATATTACAGTTCCTACAGTATATCTGATCAAATAAATGCAGTCTCGGAGTGCAGAAGAGGTTTCTTATTCCAAACTGTTTGGTGTATAATTCATCCCAAAATTAAATGTATGTCTAGCACATCGTATGGTTGTCCCCTACTTGACTTATTTTTCATCTAAACAGATTTGTAATTCACCTTTTGGGGTGTAGAGCTTGTGCCCCGTGCTCTCACACCATCCAGCGGGGTGGATATCAAGGCAATTGGCGTTGACCCAGAAGTCATGGCTGTCAGAATAACCATCAAAATGAAGACGCAATCTGAGGCCGCAGACCTAGAGACGAGCATGACGAGAGAATGAGACAGACCCCTTCACACTGATTACACTCATAACAAACAGCCGATGTACCTCAGCGACGGTCAGGACGAAATACATCGAGGGGTGCTGGGGGTCGATGCCTTCGAGCTTCATCCCCTGCCTGAAGCTGTTCTTAATCAGGGGAACCCTCTGGGTCTGGACCGGTGACATGGATGAATGTAAATCCATAATGTGTTAACTCTACTCTGTATTGAAATTAATCAAGTTAATGTTCTGAGCTCTGAAGCACGTCACAGCTGCATCCGTGGCGTTATTCTTCTGTAAGTGAACAGTGGGGGTGTGAATCGGCACTGGTTTCACCATTCAATTCGATTACGATTATCATATCAATGATTCGATTCAATTCGATATCACGATGCATCACGATTATATCAAATTTATTTTGTGCATTTTTATTAAATTATATAAGCAGGCTCCTTTTTAAAATAATTATGTTAATTATTCCCTCCTGGTGGAATAATCTACCCAACTCAATCCGAGCATCTGAATCCTTACCCATCTTCAAGAATCGGCTAAAAACACATATCTTCCATCTTTATCTGACCCTCTAACTCTAGCACTCTATTCTAAATCTATTTTATCTATCTGTCTTCTTTGTATCGATCTGACCCTCTAACTCTAGCACTCTATTCTAATTCTATTTTATATATCTGTCTTATTTGTATCGATCTGATCCTCTAACTCTAGCACTCTATTCTAATTCTATTTTATCTATCTGCATTCTTTGTATTGATCTGACCCTCTAATTCTAGCACTCTATTCTAATTCTATTTTATATATCTGTCTTATTTGTATCGATCTGATCCTCTAACTCTAGCACTCTATTCTAAATCTATTTTATCTATCTGTCTTCTTTGTATCGATCTGACCCTCTAACTGTAGCACTCTATTCTAATTCTATTTTATATATCTGTCTTATTTGTATCGATCTGATCCTCTAACTCTAGCACTCTATTCTAAATCTATTTTATCTATCTGTCTTCTTTGTATCGATCTGACCCTCTAACTCTAGCACTCTCTATTCTATTTCTATTTTATCTGAATTCTTTGTATCGATCTGACCCTCTAACTCTAGCACTCTCTACTCTAATTATATTTTATCTATCTGTCTTCTTTGTATCGATCTGACCCTATAACTCTAGGACTCTATTCTAATTCTATTTTATCTATCTGACTTCTTTGTATCGATCTGACCCTCTAACTCTAACACTCTCTATTTACTTCTATTCTAATTTTATTTTATCCATCTGTCTTTGCACTCTCTATTCTAATTCTATTGTATCTATCTGTCTTCTTTGTATCGATATGACCCTCTAACTCTAGCACTCTCTGTTCTAATTCTATTTGATCTATCTGTCTTCTTTGTATCGATCTGACCCTCTAACTCTAGCACTCTCGATTCTAATTCTATTTGATCAATCTGTCTCCTTTGTTTCGATCTGACCCTCTAACTCTAGCACTCTCTATTCTAATTCTATTTTATCAATCTGTCTTCTTTGTGTAGCAGTACGGTCTACCTGTGACGTACGCTGCAATAGGAGGGGGTGGAGTGTTTGTTAATTACCTCAGCTGAATCGTATATAAAAGTGGCCGTAGGTGCGCTGTGTGTGTGTGTGTCTGTTCTGCGTCCGCGAGAGAGAGGCAACTCACTTCTGGCGAGGTGGGCGGACTGAGGAGCTTTATGGGATGTCGGCAGTAATGGCGGATTGTTGCGGAGATGTATTCAAACTCAACCGCGGCTAGGTTATGTGAATCGCATTAGAGGTGTGAGCCAACGTGTGCGGTGTTGCAGTGGGCTGGTTTCGGGATCGTTTGCGATCGTGTCAACTGTGGTCTGAGGCTTGATGGTTGGCCATTCCGTTGGCCGCAAGTTGTTTTTCCATACTGAGGCCTTGCGCCTCGCCGTTGGGGTTATTACCACAGTTTTCTGGGATCATATGACGCTGCATTTGAATCGAGCCGGCAGATTGGTTGAGTGATCAGTCGTGGTATTATGCCGGGGCACAAGTGAGTACATGGACCATGTTCAACTTTCGCAGGATCAGCTGGACCGGGGTGTGGCGTTCTTCTCACTCCTTCAATGGGTTGTGAGTAAAGCGAAACAGACATTATAGCGGTGTACAACATACGATCAGCCTTTTTGCTGCCACAGTCCTTTTTTTTGGGTTTTGTTGTTTGGTTGGATATTAATGAAGATTGTTTCTGTGGTTTGTTTTCTTTGTTTATTTGGATGTGTTATGGTGTATTCTTTATTGTAATCAGTTGTTGTCATGACCTGGTTCTAGCCAGTTTTCAGAACTGTGGTTGTGGTGGCTGGACGCAACCTCTTGCCTATAAGGGCATAACTGAGACGGCGAATACTTTTCATGTTTTAAAATGTGTATTGTAATATGTAATCTGACCATGGTGTTTTAACCTAATTAAGGGTTGGAGTTATTGATTCTTATTTTGTTTTTTTGTTTTTCATCAGAATCGGGTGGCCAATTGCGGAGGAGCAGCCTTCCCTTGTGTGTGTTGTGGTGGGCTTTCTGCCTGAATGCCGTGTTCACTGGAGGTGTGGTATGCTGTGGTGTGAGTGCACTGTTGATTGCTGTTTCCATCCTGTCTAGGTGTGCCACCCGAAATTCTGAAAGGTTGATGTTGCGTACTATTAGTATAGTTTTATCTGATTTTCATCTGAGCTTATGACCTACATTAATAAAGTTGAGTTTTATTACTTCAAAATAAAGTTTTCATTAAGTGCAACTCCACTCAGCCTGATACCTGACTCACCGTATCGAACCTGTGAGCTTTGCTCCAATGAGAAATGTGTGTTCCCCGGACACTAAAACGGGGTGGCGTAGTCGGTGTTTGTATAGCACCCCCCTTGTGGGGGTTTGATCATTTAAGTCATGAAAGGTGTGTGAGGGCTATTAGGTGATAAGGAGCTTTAGCCTCTTTGAATAGAGACTGTCATAGTTGGCGTAGTCCATAACACATATTTCCGAACCCCTCACCCTCGTACCGCCACATTTGTATCGATCTGACCCTCTAACTCTAGCACTCTCTATTCTATTTCTATTTTATCCATCTTCTTTTTATCGATCTGACCCTCTAACTCTAGCACTCTACTCTAATTCTATTTTATCTGTCTTCTTTGTATCGATACGACCCTCTAACTCTAGCACTCTCTATTCTAATTCTATTTGATCTGTCTTCTTTGTATCGATCTGACCCTCTAACTCTAGCACTCTACTCTAATTGTATTTTATCGGTCTTATTTGTATCAATCTGACCCTCTAACTCTAGCACTCTACTCTAATTCTATTTTATCGGTCTTTGTATCGATCTGACCCTCTAACTCTAGCACTTTTTATTCTAATTCTATTTTATCTATCTGTCTCATTTGTATCGATCTGACCCTCTAACTCTAGCACTCTCTATTCTAATTCTATTTGATCTGTCTTCTTTGTTTCAATCTGACCCTCTAACTCTAGCACTCTCTATTCTAATTCTATTTGATCAATCTGTCTTCTTTGTATCGATCTGACCCTATAACTCTAGCACTCTCTATTCTAATTCTATTTGATCTATCTGTCTTCTTTGTATCGATCTAACTCTATCACTCTCTGTTCTAATTCTATTTTATCTATCTGTATTCTTTGTATCGATCTGACCCTCTAACTCTAGCACTCTATTCTAATTCTAGTTTTACATATCTGTCTTATTTGTATAGATCTGATCCTCTAACTCTAGCACTCTATTCTAATTCTATTTTATCTATCTTTATTCTTTGTATCGATCTCACCCTCTAACTCTCTGTTCTAATTCTATTTTATCTGTCTTCTTTGTATAGATCTGACCCTCTAACTCTAACACTCTCTATTCTAATTCTATTTTATGTCTTCTTTGTATCGATCTGACCATCTAACTCTAGCACTCTCTATTCTAATTCTATTTTATCTATCTGTCTTCTTTCTTTTGATCTGTCCCTCTAACTCTAGCACTCTCTATTCTAATTCTATTTTATTTATATATATCTTCTTTGTATCGACCTGACCCTCTAACTCTAGCACTCTCTACTCTAATTCTATTTTATCTGTCTTCTTTGTATCGATCTGACCCTCTAACTCTAACTGTGCGTTCACACCGCAGGCGGCGAGATTGTCAAAATTCGCCCTGCCAGCAATGCTGTGGAAAGATTTGTGGATGCTCGGCCGCTCTGACGTAGATCGAATGCTTTTCATGTATTTAATGGAGCCGCAAAGCAAACAAGCACGTTGATCTTGTGCAGATTGACCACAAGTAGGGTATAGGTTAACCTCATGAAATATTTAAAATGTGAAAGTCATACATTTATTGAATGAAACTTAACAATTATAGTTGCATGTTTGCTAACAAAATAAACCAATTAAAAGCAATTTGTGTGGTGTGGCTTTTGTGTTTATGATTAATTTCAACATGCAGTTTATAGGAGACGTTTACTAGCCTTGGTCTTTAATTAACATTAATGTTAATTTGTGCACACCCTACATTACAAACTGTCATTATTGAAGTGTAGTCTTCATGTAATTGGTCAAATCTATGTTGTTTTGAGGAAATTAATAGCATTCCCACTGAAAAACAAAGCGTTCCTCTAGCGCTAAAATGCTTGGGAACTAATGAGGTCAGAACCAACGTTTACAGTGCTGCGTTCTCTGGAATCCTCTTGAGCGGAGGACTTCTACGTTCCGATTGGTTCACATTGAAAATTAATGACTTCCGGCCACTTTGACGCTAGCGCCGCCTGCGGTGTGAACGCACAGTAACACTCTCTACTTTAATACTATTTTATCTGTCTTCGTTGTATCGATCTGACCCTCTAACTCTAGCACTCTCTACTCTAATTCTATTTGATCTATCTGTCTTCTTTGTATCGATCTGACCCTCTAACTCTAGCACTCTCTACTCTAATACTATTTTATCTGTCTTCTTTGTATCGATCTGATCCTCTAACTCTAGCATTCTCTACTCTAATTCTATTATATCTATCTGTCTTCTTTGTATCGATCTGACCCTCTAACTCTAGCACTCTCTATTCTAATTCTATTTTATCTGTCTTCTTTGTATCGATCTGACCCTATAACTCTAGCACTCTCTGTTCTAATTCTATTTTATCTGTCTGTCTTCTTTGTATAGATCTGACCCTCTAACGCTAGCTTTCTTTCTTTTCTAATACATCTATTTGTTTTCTTTAAAAAAAACGTGCTTTTTTTCCTATTCTACTTGTTTTTCATTTTAAAAAATGGTAACACTTTATTTTAGGGTCTCTTAACTAGTTGCTTATTAACATGCAAATTACTAGAATATTAGCCATTTATTAGTAGTAATCAAGCACATATTAATGCCTTATTCTACATCTCTAATCCTACCCAATAGTAAACTTAACAACTACCTCACTAACTATTAATAAGCAGCAAATTAGGAGTTCATTGAGGAAAAAGTCATAGTTAATAGTGAATAAGTGTTCCCTATTCTAAAGTGTTAGCAAAAAGCCTTGCTACGTGTACTATGTTAAGCTAACCGAGACTTGTTTCAGCTCTATTGTTGTTTTGATTGCTTCTATTGTGCTCATTTGTAAGTGGCTTTGGATAAAAGCGTCTGCTAAATGACTAAATGTAAATGTTATTCTCTTCCTAGAGTGAAACACAGAAGTCAAACCTCCTGGAAGAGTCTGGCTGGAGCGGCCACAGCTTTCTGCTGCTCTAGATACTGCGTCCAGGACCACATCTCTGCTGAGCCTACAGAGAAAACACTGACACAGTTACACCTACCAATGTGTGAAAACATTCAACATAATAACATTATTAGCAAACACTGATACAAACTATATCAATATACATATAGTGCCGTGAAAAGTGCCTGTTTTTTAGTTTTTGCATATTTGTCTCACTTAAAAGATTCAGATCATCAAACACAATTTAATATTACACAAAGATAACCTGAGTAAATACAAAATGCAGTTTTGAAATAATGATTTCATTTATTAAGGGAAAAAAAACTGTCCAAACCTGCCTGGCACTATGTGAAAAGGTAAATCTAATAACTGGTTGTGCCACCCTTCGCAGCAACAACTTCAAATAAACATTTGCGATAAATGGCCATGAGTCTTTCACATCGCTGTATAGGGATTTTGGTCCACTCTTCTTTGCAGAATTGCTTTAAGCAACCATATTGGAGGGTTTTCGAGCATGAAAGGACTGTTTAAGGTCATGCCACAGCATCTCAATCGCATTTAAGTCCGAACTTTGACTTGGCCACTGAAAACCTTAATTTTGTTTTTCTTGAGCCATTGAGGGGTGGACTTGCTGGTCTGTTTGGGATCATTGTCCTGCTGAATAACCCAAGTTACGCTGGAGCTTTAGGTCACACACTGACGGCCAGACATTCTCCTTCAGGATTTTCTGATACAGTTCAGAATTCATGTTTCCATCAACTATGGCAAGTCGTCTAGGTCCTGAAGACCATCACACTACCACCACCATGTTTGACTGTTGGTATGAAATGCTGTGTTGGTTTTATACCAGATCTAACGGGACACACACCTTCCAAAAAGTTCAACTTTTGTCTCATCAGTCCTCAGAATATTTGCCTAAAAGTCTTGATCAAGAAGTCTTGATTTTTTGGCAAATGTGAGAAAAGCCTGTGTGTTGTTTTTGGTCAGCCGTGGCTTTTGCCTCGGATCCCGTTCTTGCCCAGTCTCTTTCTTATTGTTGAGTCATGAATACGGACCTGAATTGAGGCAAGTGAGGGCTCCAGTTCTTTAGATGTTGTTCTGGGTTCTTCTATGGCCTCCTGGATGAGTCGTCGTTGTGCTCTTGGAGTAATTTTGGTAGGCTGGCCGCTCCTAGGCAGGTTCACCACTGATCCAAGTTTTCTCCATTTGTGGATAAAGGCTCTGACCAGGGTCTGCTGGAGTCCCAAAGCCATAGAACTGTATTTATAACCCTTTCCAGACTGATGCATGTCAACTATATCGTTTCTCATCCGTTCTTGAATTGTTTAGGTCGCAGTGCATGATGTGCTGCTCTTTAAGCGTGCTTTACTTTGTCAGGCAGATTCTGTTTAAGTGGTTTATTGATTCAACAGGTCAAGCAGTTATCAGGCCTGGGGTTGTCTAGTCTAGCTTTCTAAAATATTGTGGTTAATCAGAGTTCTTTCATGATTTAACAGGAGGGGCAATTCCATTTTCACATACTGCCAGGCAGGTTTGGACAGCTTTTTTCCTTTAATATATGAAATTGTGATGTTTGTAAAACAAGTTAAACTAACATAAAAATTAATGTAACATATTTTATTTCAGTTAATGCTAACTTTTTTAAGTAAACATTTGTATTTTTTTGTGGTTTTGGGTTTATCTTTAGTTGCAGGTAACTATAATAACATTTGCATATATATTATATATATATATATATATATATATATATATATATATAGTGTTGACAAACAATGAATCTCAATTAATTGCATCAAAATAAAAGTTTTATTTACATAATATATGTGTGTACTGTGTATATGTATTATGTTTATATATAAATACACACTCATACAGTATATATTTTCTAAATATTTACATCAATGGAACAGCACTTTCAAGAAGCAATGTAGTGATTGACCATTTTGAGGGTGCAAGCGTATGAAACCTAACCTTAGTTAATTAGTGATGGTTTCGTAAAACAATTACTGGGTATATTATGGGAGTGTGATGACGTACCTGCTTTGTTCTGTCTGCCATCCATTTTTAAAGCCTCCACTTTCTCCTCCTTTAATCACACAAGTTCATTTCATTGCATTAAGCACCATAAATGCACAACAGTGTAAAAATACACAGCGATGCCATTAATTTAAAGAAGAAACAGAAGTGCACCATTGGCTCAGCATCAGACTCTTCCTCTGATGGGCTGTTGTATTCCCTCCTCTTCCTCTTCTTCATGGGCATCAGCATTTCATGCTCGTGATAGATCACCTGTGCTTCAGCAATCCCTGCAGGACTAAAGCATGCACACAGAACACCATACTGATAGAATAGCCTCAATATCCTTAATCTGACTGGAATATGCACATGAGCTTTACTAGAATTCCGCCTCATGCATATTTATATATTGCATGATTTAGGGTAGTTCATTTACTTTTCAGATATGGTCTGTCCGCGTAGCTCCGTCAAGTAAGTCTGTTTGGCCGAGGTCTCAATGCACTTGCTATGAGCTGGATTGTCCTGAGCTCTCCGAAGTCTGTCGGCCTCCACAAAGGCAGCAGAGCGGTTATTCCCACCTGCTGAGACGTCTGCAAGCAAACATTCCCGTTTGTGATGGTGCTATTGAAAAGACAAATGCTAATAGCTTTAAGATTTGATGCATGTTCGCAATGGAACTTTGCATTGGACTACTGTTCTTCCAGCTTGAGTTAAACTGGACTAAATTAGCTGTTTCCACCCAATTGACATTATTTGGTGTAATAAATTTGTTCAAAAAAATATTAAAATATAAAAAAGGACTGTATCTTCCTAGATTTACCCCAATCTTTGTAAAATGGAAAGCACAACTGGTTATCTTACTGCTTAGGCTACTAATTTCACACATACTTTATATTATTAAATTAAGAAATATTAGGAAATATCACAACATGATGTTGCTCGTCCACGAAGACTGAAACTGCCTTAATCCGAAAAAGCCAATGGGTCTGATACAACAGCGCAGCTCAATCTTATTCTGTATGCAAAATTTAAGGGTCCATTTAAAGGGGTCATATAATGCGATTTCTTGTTTTCCTTGTCTTTAGTGTGTTATGTAGCTGTTCGCGTATGTATTCGATCTGCAGAGTTACAAAGCTCAAAGACTCCCACAAAATATTTATTCTATCAAAAAGAGACGGCAAGTCCAGATCGGGCTAAATCGTCTCATCCAAACACACCCCCACATGTCTATGTCACGATGTGGAAATATTTTCGTAATGTGCACTGCAAAGAAAGAAGGCGTGGTTGCAGTAACGCAGTAGTGTTGATGCAGCCGTGTCAGGGAGACACTGTGTGTTTCTATGTGAAAGCAAAAACACTTTATTGGGGCTTTCCGAAAGTAGATGCAATTAAGAATCATTGGTTAAGAATTGTTTACAACAGAACAGCACAACCAAATGTTCGAATTTGTGCAACCCATTTAATGGACGACAGTTTCGTGAACCTTGGAGAGTGCAAGGCTGGCTGTGCACAAAGGCTATTTCTAAAAATAAAAAAGAGGTCAATTTTGACTTTTAGAGTTACAAAGCTCAAAGTCTTATGACAATCTGGCGCTTCTGAATCAGCGACTGTGAGTTTGTTTTGATATTAGTTTCAGTATTTGCTATTGACTGTTCAAATGTGGCGTTTTGCGCAGTGTGTGTGTGTGTGTGTGTGTGTGTATGAGAGCGGAACAGGGTCACATCACAGCGGGGCATAACGTTACAGCTCATCAGAAATCGTCTTAATCGCAGCTTGTGTGCAAACACATACAAGCTTCATCACTGTGTCTTTCACGCGACTCTGTTCCCCTTTCGGGCTGAACTGATGGTAAAACTAAGGACATTATTAACTGTCTTTATATTTACTTTGAAAGCTGAAGCTCTTGATTATGGAAAGGGGCGTTACATTTCCGACGCGTGCTTGTGGTGTTCGGCCAATCACACTGCACTGGGTCAGCTGACCAATCAGAGCAGACTGTGCTTGTCGGAAGGAGGGGCTTTGTAGCATTTGAGAGAGGCGGGGCATAGAGGAACTACAATAATGTACAGTATTTGAAAAATGATGTGTTTTTAGCATTAAAGCATGTCAACATATTCTATTGCATCAAATAATGATCTTTAAAAAAACATCATATGACCCTTTAAAAAAATATTGCTACAGTGAAAATTTTTATAATTGCATACAGCAACGATCTTTAATGCAACATTTAACGTGCAGTTAAACCAGCTGCGTTTTGACGTGGCCATGAAAGCAATGACTTGCAATGAATACGTAGAGTTAAATACATGGGGAATAGAAATACTGATATAGTGAAAAATGCTCAGTACTTAGATTTTATTAGGTTATTTCACTATGCATGAAGTCCAAATAGATATAACGCATCCCTGAACATTACAGTGAACCAACATATACATAAGAGCAACATACGGCGGCAGACACATATGCAATTCAGCCATGTGACACCATTTGCATGAAGCCGTTTTTTTCTATCAAGTTTTTCAGGACATTTAAGGTATTAGCATATAATTTATGTGCTAAAATTCAACAAATTAGATTATGTCAATACTTGCTAAATTTGACTGATAATTAGCATAACAATAAAAATAAAAAGACTGGCTAACAGTAAACTAACTCTGTTATGTCCTCATCAAAGCCACTCCTGTTGAGTGTTAATTGTGACTGACAATCAGACTTAAAAATATCATAAAGCCATGATATTAAGGATGATGTAATAATCCAGAGGCATCTAATGAATAATTACCAGTTTTTTCCAGCTCCATATCAGCTGGTTTTGTCTGCACTCCTCCGGTGGTCAGGTTAGCAGAGCCTATTTTCCCTCCACTGATCACTTCCAGTGAACCAGTATCACTAACACATAACTGCAGAAAGCAGAGTAGCATTATTGTTATGCAATAATAAAAAAGTAATATACAGTGCCTTCAGGAAGTATTTGTTGTAATGTGAAATGCTTTCTTTTCCCAGTCCAGTGATACAATTGCATTTACTCCTTCAACATAGATTTTGACTCGTTAGAGAGCAAGTTGTCTGCAGTTTTTGACATTTTAATTCACCAGACAATCCCTCTCAACACTGGTCATCGTGTGAACTGCACTTTACTGGATGATGATTAAGGTATCTAGAAGTGCAGCAGTGTCTAAATCCCACTGGCGTGCCTCAAAGTTTAGTGTTTGGCCCGTTCCTCCTCTCAATATACACACAATCACTTGTTTTTCATGCACTTAGTTTCCAAACTATGGTAACAGTAGACTTCTGCCTGCTTTTGTAGACACCTCAGCATGAAAGAAAAACACCACCTTCAGCTTAATCTTTTTATAATGCTATTCGGCAACCATTTTGACTTCTCAAACCACATCCCAAAAACCACACGGTCATGCAAATTTACACTGTACAACCTTTCAGGCATTTAAGAGCATTTGATTTAACATTTGAGATGTTCCTCCGAGCATTTGATTCATTATTTGAGTTTTGCATTGGAGTGAATTATATAAATCGGTTATTAAACACAACATTTGTTTTTGTTAAAGTCAAAGTGCATTTAACTGATCATTTGAAAGGCTTTTTTTTAATTTTACTTTTTTAACATTGTATTTTCATATCATATGGCAGGTGCAATTTTGGGCCTTTGATTTATCATTTGAATTATGTTAGGAAAAAACCTTGAAATGCTTATGTTGTACACTTGCATCTTGCTTTGCATAAAAGCAATGAATGTATTTAGACATATTTTATTGACTAAATTGATATGCATTCAATCTCTGTTTTCCACTCCATGAATTTGGTCTCACAGTTATCTTCAGCAATCATACTGAATATGCTAACATGCCACGGTTCAACATTTCTTTCAGATAAATATCCCTGACTTTGTTATGTGTCGAAAATGTTGTTATTGATCAAACTAGGTACTGTAACATTATCACATCTGCATGTAGTAGGCACACATGTAGTAGGCACGGCTGTCTTGTGCTTTAGGGCTGCTTTTTGAACTTGAAGGACTCGTGGGCTTGTTGCCATTAAGGTCAAGACTAGGGCTGTCGCGATTCATCGTGACTAGTCGTTTTTAAAAATCGTGGACTTCATTTTGCTCGCGTCGACTAACCGGCAAAATACCGGAAGTGCCGCATTTCACGGACGAGAAACCATAAAACATATTATTAGACTGTTTTCCAAGGCTGCATTATATATTAAACCCATTTAAAAATCACAATTAAGCATAATTGTGAATTCACAAACGCTATGATTTAATTAAATAATTAAATGCGCTAATTATTCACATGTGTGTATGTTGTCACACAGCGGCTCCGTTCACAGAAACGGTTATTATTTACACGTGGAGCGTCTCAAACTCATCTCTGCATGTTGTTGTAAGCTTGTGTTTATTATAACGTTCATCTGGGAACGCAATGTGCGCCATTTCATCAGATGTGTAAGATTAATAATTCATAAACCTACACAAACACAGGATACATAGCGATTTCAAAATAAAAGCTCAAACTCTCGCTCTGAGTTTACACGTTTGGATGTCCACATGTTCATCTAATTACAGCGGCTATAGCATTTCTGTCCTAAATAAATGGCCAAATATTAAAGATTAAGTTGATATTTGAATTAAATTGTGCTTGGTCGATATTAAACAAGGATTAGATCTCACAGTAATGTGTAGAAATAATCACCAGGCCATCGGCGCCCCCTGCAGGCCTGTGTTGTGTAATGAACATTAGCTCTATTTATGTATTTTAACAGATCTGTTCAATAAATCCATATGATTTCTTGCTTTTGATACTTTATTTGAATTAATTATTATTGCATAATTGCTATTATATATGTATTTTAAGTCATTTTAAAGGCTATTGTTAACTTACATCTATTTGTATTACCACAAAATAAATATTGTAATTATAGGGCCCTATGAAATCAGTTTTATTTCCAAATTCAGTTTTTTCCATTTAAATTAAATTTCTATACTCTGTTTTAATGGTTAAATTAAAATTTCATTAATAAAACAAGCCTGTCTAATTAATTGAGTTTTAATGGTTAAATAACATCTTAATAATAAAAAAGCCTGTCTAATTAAATGAGTTTTAATGGTTAAATTAAAATTGTATTAATAAAAAAAGCCTGTCTAATTAATTGTTTTAATGGTTAAATGACATTTCATTAATAAAAAAAAGCCTGTCTAATTAATTGAGTTGTAATGGTTAAATTGCATTTCATTAATAAAAAAGCCTGTCTAATTAATTTAGTTTTACAGTTTTATCTTTACCAAATTCTGGTTTCCATAATTTTCTGGAAATGTTGGATTTTCTTCATGATTACTGAACTGATTTCAGTGATTTGGACACTTGCGTCTTGCACTCAATATCGCACGTTAATTTTGATTTAAAAAAGGATTTCATAGAAATTTGGATTTCATTTGATTTAATAAAATATTCTTAAGTAAACACATTGTTTTGGTGTTGTAAATTAATAATTTAGATTAGTCGATTAATCGATAAATTAATCATTAGATTAATCGAAATAAAAATAGTCGTTAGTGGCAGCCTTAGTCAAGACATACAGAGGCCACACAGACATTTGTCTCACCTTCAGATTGCCTCCGGGGAGGATGGCCATTCCCTCCCTCCAGCCCAGAACATGAACAATCGTCCCTCCAACCTGAGCAGGACGTGATGCGGCCTCCAGCGCACCGCCTTTAATCGCCTTGATTGCATTTGGAGGCAGCTGCACTTTTGGCAACGGATGAGCAGAAGCTTTGGGAAAATAAAACTTTTTGTTTTGTAAATACTGTTGCATCCACAATATTTACCACCTCTAAATATGGAGTATACAACTGACCTATCGGTAAGCCCCGCCCCCTTTAGTTACTGTTGCCAACTCGGACAAACTTAATGTCTACAATGACAGCTGCGTTGTGAACACCTTGTCCCCAGTGGCGTAGAATTAGGACGTGCCCCTACCAATATCCAGCTACTACCAAACTGTCCCTAGCAATAATTTGATAATTTGTTTTTCTTATTTCATACGCATCTGAAACGTCATATCATTGATGTTACCTAACAAGTTAAAGTAAATATGTTAGAAAACTGCAAGCTCTCGAAGACGCACATTTAATACATGTATTCGCACACCGGACGAGGACTCAGCCGCGTTTATAACTCACAAGCATTGCACCCAATTGAAGACAGCAGTCCAAAACAGTTCATATAAAATCTGAACAAAGCTGCATGGATGAGTTTGACCTGGTGTTTGTTTGACAAAAGAGAGCAAACGGAAAGAGAGAGCAAGGTCTGTGGATATTATTAGCTCCCTATATAAAGCATACGGACAAAGACAAGCTGTGCGGAAAGATACACAATCTTTCAGCCTAGGATAAATTCATGAACATTAACAATAATTTGGACAAATATAAGGAGATTGTTTTTTTGGTAAACTATGTAAGTGGGACTCTGGTGCAGCAGGATTTGGAACAGCATCCCCAGAGTCACCGCGGACTGTCTTTAACTTTAAATAATGTCGTTCAGCTGAATGTACAAATCAAACTGTTAGCTGAAATATCCACAATATTAAAAACAACACTGATATAAGAGCGTGCAGTTTATCTGTCAATCAGATGCGTGCGAGTTCCGTTGTAACAACAACAGCGGAGTATTCTTTCAGAATCATCCCGGGTCCAATTCTATTAATATTCTAATAAAGTGATGCGTGATTAAAGAGACAGTACACCCAAAAATGAAAACCATGTCATCATTTATCCACCCTCAAGTAGTTGTTTTGGGGCACCATTGACTTCCATAGTAAGAAAAACAAATACTGCTCTGTGTCCCACATTCTTCAGAAAATCTTTCTGTGTGTTCAGGACAAACACATTCATACAGGTTTGGGACTACTCGAGGGTGAGTAAATGATGACAGCATTTTCATTTTTGGGTGAACTGTCCCTTTAAGACACCGGTGCTGATATTGTTGGTTCACAAAATCATAATTGTGTAATTATTGTCTGTTAAACATACTATAAAAAAAGAGTCTGTAAGCTATATGAATTATAACCGGGGGGTGGGTCGGGTTTATTATGTCCCCACCCATGTCGAAAGCAAACCTACACCCTTGCTTGTCCCTATATCTTTTTGATGAATATTGTACACAGAAGGACCACCATTCAAGCAGGATTAAATATGCCATGGAGGGATATATATAAAAGATTTTAAAATAAATATTGTGGGTATTAATTAGTGATCGACCGATGTTGATTTTTTATAACCGATACCGATTATTTGCATGTTTATGTACCCGATAACCGATATTCAGAACCGATATTTATTTACTGTTATAAAGTAAATAAATAGAGTGAAGTAAGTCTATTCTTCGCTTTGGTTTTTCCTCCTTTCAGTTATCTTAACAACAAAAAAACTGTTGAAAATTAACATTTTCATGTCAAATTTAATCTTAAAATTACAACAATAAAAACATTTTATTTATAAAAAGCATCATCAGCAACACTGATATTAACAGTAAGCAAAAGAATGTCTAATGTTTTCAAATTGAGAAAATAAAGGACAGGAGTCATATAAACTTCATTTTAAACTACAGTTTTAGGATTATAAGATGTTTAATAGACTAAAGAGTGGAGAATAATTCACTGGATAATATTCTCTGGAATATTGGAATAAGTTATAACAAACAAACCATCGTATTTTATTGCATTTCTTAACTGGCATGTTTTATCAGAATTATTAAAATGTTTTTTTCATTCTAAATTATGAAAACTGCTGACAGCACAGTTTATCTATTTACACAGAACTATACTCAAACTGCGATCGCTTGCGGAGATAATAAATTTCGATAGAGATGTATTTATTTAGATATTTATTGGTGAAATAATGGTTCTATAGTAAATGTTAATATAATTTAGTGTGTTTCAAACAAGTGAATCTTGTATAAAGTTACATGCGGTGGCCGTGCTGGAACTTTTCCTGAGTGAACAGTGCCCACTGCTCCAAGTGTGTGTGTGTGTGTGTGTGTGTGTGCGCGTGTCCACTGCTCCAGGTTTGTGTGCACTTGGATGAGTTAAAAACAGAGAACACATTTCACTGCTGGTTATACTCTGTATAATTGTGTATGTGAAAATCGCTTTTTTTTCAAAACCGATATCCGATTATGGTAAAATGCTTAAATATTGTGAAAAATATCAGTAAACCGATATATCGGTCGATCTCTAGTATTAATTTGGAAGCGAGGGTTTACAGATTGGTCGTGACGATTATAGAGGAACAAATTGTGTATCAACACTGTTCATGTATCGCAGGGTACGAATAAATAATGTAATTTAACCAGTTTAATATGGAGAGGCCTGTTTTTGACCTACACTGTACAAGACACGAGGACAGGCCGCTGTACATTAGCGTGGACTCACTAACTTTAACGTGCTTGAGCAGATGAAAAGTGTAACTTAATGAGTGTACGACAACCAGAAAATTAACATTTTTGTCTTGGGATTGAATGCTTAGGGACATTTTGCTCTGTTTTGTCTGGGTTTAGGAAATGTAATAATGTAAATGATATTGCCAATCCTCTCAGGATAGCTGTAATCAGTGTTACAAGTACACCAGGCACATCGTTTTAACATTTTTAAACCATAAACCACATAAAACCGATGCAAGCTTAGCATCTTCCAATGTTTCTGTCTATGGCACTGAAACCTAGATGTCAGAGTTCCGCCCCCGTGCATCTGATACTCGACTGCCATTGGCTAGTCCGTGCTCGAGGGGAGGGGCTTACTGATAGCTCAATTATTCATTTAATCCTGTCAGTCAAACTGCAATAAAATACAAACAGATGATCGAGTCTCAAGCTCTATCACCTTAGTCTGCAAGCCACATTTGTTTATCTTTTTAGTTTCAAAAGAGAACAATATATATATATATGGGGAATTCAATGTAATAAACGTGCACTCCTGTTCAAGCACCTGGGACAATGATAGCGGCGGTGTCCTGGGGTCTGAGCCGCTGTGCAGAACTGTCTCTGGGAGCGCGAGAGACGCTGCTTTCAGACGGGATATCTGCATCATGTGGCAGGACATCCGGGGCTGCTTGGGCACTCATAGCAACACCTCTAACAACACAGACATCGAGGACACTAGTATAGAAGTCTTTTCTCATTCATTTGGCACATTGGCAGAGAACGTCCTTCAGAAATAGAATGTTGATGCAGTGCTGCCGACTCACAGTCAGGAGACGCTACTACACGAGGGCTGACTGTTGACAAGTGACGCTGTGACATCATTACGTGATCACGACGCAAAATTGTGTCACGGCATCAAATCTCAGCAACAACAACAAAAAATTATGCATGTTAATTTTGGATTTGTTCATAAAATAATATAAATGCATAATATAATCTTTAAATATAAGTAACTATTTTTAAATACATTGAATTGTTGAATACATACACATATTTGAACTTATAATATAAAAACAATATTTTATTAGCTAGTAGAGAAGTAAACTACACATTTTGAACGATTATAGTTTTAATTTGTGTATTAGTAGTCAGTTAGTAATATGCTAAATTCTAAGAAACGTCTGTAAAATAATCTTAATTTAAAAGAATATATATATATATATATTTTACCTGTATTTTTTATTCACACGTTGCATTTTGTGTTTTTAGATTACAGGTTTAACGGATAATGTCCTGGACAATTACTAGTGTTTTTCTAGAT
Organism: Oxygymnocypris stewartii; assembly: GCA_003573665.1. Lineage (NCBI taxonomy): Eukaryota > Metazoa > Chordata > Actinopteri > Cypriniformes > Cyprinidae > Oxygymnocypris > Oxygymnocypris stewartii. Next base: position 401,989 of record QVTF01003943.1, on the reverse strand, counting down.
GTTTTTCAGTTTATGCTTCACCATATAAGGAGATCAAATGGGATTTAACTAAATAAAATAAAATAATATAAATGCATAATACAATATTTAAATATAAGTAGCTATTTTTAAACACATTGAATTGTTGAAAACATACACATTTTTGAACGATTATAGTTTGAATCGGTATTAGTTAGTTAGTTAGTAAAATGCTACAATCTAAGAAACGTCTGTAAAATCATCTTAATTTTCAAAAAAAAATGTACCTGTATTTTTTATTTACACGTTGCATTTTGTGTTTTCAGATTACAGGTTTAACGGATAATGTCCTGTAAAATCACTAGTGTTTTTCTAGATATTTGTTTTACAGTGTGCTAACAATCACAGACAAGCTACTAACAAAGTGCATCATAAATGAACAATTATTAAATCATTCATTTATTAAAGTATCATCAAACAGCAGCACGTAATTCACATGATGCATGCATCAGTAAGCATCTTTGGGTTTCTCTTTTTTTTCATTTTGTCAAATATGTGCCTTTTTATTGCCACTTATCAACAGTTGCCAAATACATTTTAAACACTGCTAAATTTGTTGCCAGGTGCTTTCGGATGACAAAATTGCTAGGGTAGTCTGGTAAGCTGCTAAATTTAGTAACACATTTGCTAAGTTGGCAACACTGTAGGAAGAGCGCGGTTAAAATTCTGTAGTTTATCAGATATTTTATGAGGAAGACATAGATAATGCACAATGATGTTAATGCTCAATCTGATAGTGATGGCCACTGATGGTGATGCATAATCCATAAACTCGTGGTGATGATGCTCATCCCATAAACGAATGGTGCTGATGATGGGGATGATCATGCATGATGCATAACTGATGATAATCTTCAATTCCATGTCAAAAAGCATCAGTTCAAAAATAATCCGGAGCAAAATGGCGGGAGTCCATGTTCCTGTGCAGTGAACTGTAAAGCAGCTTCATTCATTATTTCATTCCGTTCTTGACCGAAAGACTGCTTTATGAGGAACACCCGACCCCCAATTTATTTGGGAGGATAAGACAGATGCGCTCTGTTATGATGATCGATATTAAAATGAGTTATCACATCAGTTTAATTGCTAATTATAAGGGTGTTTAATATGAAGGGAAAAATGCGATGGAGCGCGCGTCATGACAAGCATCCAGAAATGCATGCAAAGCCAAATCTCTTTAAATCGATCGCGTATTAATGGCATGACATGAATCGATCAGATAATGGCTTTATTCTCACCAGTGCTGGTCTTGCTCGGGAGGAGTGTGATCTGCGCATGCGCGCACCAGGACCGCACAGTCCTTTGATGTTTGGAAGTGTTGCATTTACACGTGACACATCTCTGTTGCTGTAAGCATCATTAGCTTTTATCCTACTGAGACCCAGCTGTGGAGTCTGCGCCTCTGTAGTGGACATTTCATTTAGTGCATTTCTCTGATACCCCACATCATTTCATACATGTCCACTGTAGAGGACACCAGGACTAAATGCATGTTTATTATGCATAACAATTGAATTATATATCAACTTCATTATTACATATTAGATATTATCATGTAAATCTGGCCAATTATTACTCCCATTATGATAATTATTTTATAATTATATACAGGAGGCTAATACAGCTATTAACGACACTGGAGCGAGGAGCAAATGAGTAAACTCCTAAATGAAAATGCAGAAATAAAATAAACTAATGCTTTGGCACATGACAGTAGTTTTAATCAGTGATTGTTATCGGGGAACGGACATTAGTTGAATAAGAATCAAAGCTGAATGGACATTAGTTTCTCTTATTAGTTCATTTCTGATCCGTTCTTTATTTGAATTCTGTCTTTGAATTGATCTGAACATGAATGTGGAGGCCTACTTGGTAATAAAGCGCTTTCTGACTTCTGAAAAATGTTCTGCATCACACCAAACCAGTATTTCTTTATTATTATGTCATCCAGACTTTGCTGTTCAAACATAGATAAAGATGCATTTAAAACAATCTGAATGCATAACTTGTGTTGTGTAAACTGATCAATTCTGATTAAACCAGCAAAGCATGAGGGAATTTATAATCACGAACCATCAGTACTGGGTCTTGTGTTGTTATGTGTCTGCACACAATCATGCCAAATAACTCATTTACAGTACAGAGCCTAAACTTACGAGGAAGGTTTGCAGTTTATAAACCTCGTTACTGGATTCATATGCAAGACATTTGGCTTCAAAAGCATAAGAACACGCATTTAGCTTTTCAAAGATTTAAACCTCATTAGGGTTTAATCCATGAAGAAATCTCATGACGCCTTTCAAGAAATATTCATCACAGATGCAACTTATATAACATCGTTAAAAATAGTGTGGCTATGTCATGAACACACAATGTTGGGGACATTACAATAAAAGTAGTCATTGCAATACTGCATTATTCCATGAAAAATAACTAATTGCGATACCAAGTTACTTTTTATGGAAAGTACACTCTTAAAAAATAAAGGTGCTTCACAATGCCAAAGAAGAACCTTTAATGGTTCCATAAAAAACTTTAACATCCGAAGAACCTTTAATGGTTCCATAAAGAACCTTCAACATCCGAAGAACCTTTAATGGTTCCATAAAGAACTTTAACATCTGAAGAACCTTTCTGTTGCACAAAAGCAACAGAATCTTTCAGATTATAAAAAGGTAAGAAAGAGATGTTCTTAAACTGAATGGTTCTTCTATGGCATAGCTGTGACGCAAGCACATTTATTGTTAAGAGTGTAATCCATATCGCCGGGGCTGGACTTGCTTATCTACTTTTGAGTAACAAAAACACACACAAAAGGTATATTTTTAGCAACTATAAAGGCCCTTTCACACCAAAAGTGATATTAATAAGCCTCAGGCTGACAAAAGGCAATTTATCTCAACACAGGAGAGCTGTCAGTGACTAAAACAGGGTGGGTGTGTGTGTGGTGTGTGTGGGGGGGGGGGGGGGGGGGGTGTATTGCGCTAGGGAACAAGTTGTTTCAACTTAAAATAATTCGTTTTTAAAAGACTTAAAATTTTCAGTTTAGCCAACTAGTTGTCTCATAGATTAACATCGAGTAACTTAAAATGTCAAGTTGAACAAACTACAATGTTTTACACATTATTTTAAGTTGAAACAACTTGTTTTTTTACAGTGTAAAATGGAAAAAGGAACGTCTATATTTCATTGTAAAGGTAAAAGTGACTATGTAAAAAGTAATCTGAACACATAAGGGTTAATAAGCCTTTCCCTCATCGCTGCAAACACAGCACAGCACATGAGCTTTTGCAAAACAAACTTTTAACAAATCACAAGCCAAATCAAAGCATACGTCCAGAGTTTCACGCGAGTGCAGTTCTGACAGATGCAGAGCTCGTCATTTAAACCGCGTCTTCTGCATCTGTGAGTGCTTCCTCAAGTGCGCCGGCTTGGTCCGTGTGGACATGTAGGCCATTCTGCAACAGCTCGGGACGCTCCTGAAACAACCACCACAGAGATAAACACTTGTGGATGCAGCGGCTTCGTTTGAGCCTACACAGACACTTCCAAGAACCAGACTTGGTGTCAAACGAGACGCGCGTCCTCCCAAACTGACACCACTTGTCTTCAAGGTCAGTGTACACAGAGAAGAAGACACTAAAGTCATGCTCTCCCCAGAAAATAGGGTACACACAATCCACCCCCTGTACGCATGCCCTAGAGTTCATCTCCAGGCACTCGTGTTTCTCGGATGCGGACAGGAGGTGTTTGTGGCTCATCTGCTCCAGAGAGGTAATGCACAGCGGCGCAGGGGGAACGTAGTGCCCCGCGTGATTGGTTCTGATCAGGTGACGGCATTCCTTCCCAGGACTCCCGCTCTGGGTCTGTGCTTTCATGAGATCCCAGCATTCCTCCAGCTCACACAGCAGGACCTGCAAGGTGAAGGATTTGCGGATGTGAACGGGCACTCTCGGTCCGTGCAGATATTTGGGTGTAACATAAATTGCATTTTTGGCATCAATGCATAAAATTGGCTGTTGGTCTTGGCCGTGCTGTAGTCGCTCGTGCCGCCTCAGATTTGAGGCTGTGTTAAAGAGGATCCCACACTTTTGGCACGCTGCCTTGTTGCCTGGTGTCTTGTCTTCGTTGTCCGTTCGTGGGCTCTCTGACAGCACTGTTGCAGGCTTTAGCTCAACTGGAAGAGGAGAAAACCTCTCAGTTTGGGATATAACTGTATTTGGGACATCTGAGGTGGACAAAGAACATTACAGTAATAACAACACTTTATTTTAAGGTGTCCTTGTTACACATGTTGCATGTACTTACTATTATAATACCAATAAATTATGCATAATTACATGTACATGCAAGTAATCCTAAACCAAACATGTACATGTAGTTAAACACGCCAGGCTTATTTCAGTTCATCTGACTTATTTTGAACCGAATCAATTAGACTAACTGAAATAAACCTGGTTTATTTGGTTCAGCGGTTTAATGAAACTGGCTCCAAAACTGCTTAAGTTTTGAGCCACGTGTTATTAATATGAATTAAGCTACTACTACTATTACCATCTTGTGCCCTGCGTTTACTCAAACTCTCTTTTATGAGATAAATAAAGAAAATCGGCCAAACATATCAGCATCATATATCGGCAGAGAAAACCCTTATCAGTCGACCTCTATTGCGGACACTAAAATTAATTGTTTTGCCATTTTTGCTCTTGTTATTAATGAGTTTTGAGTGTTTAAAATGTGTGTTTACTTGCTATGCATGATAATTAAAAAATATGTTTTGTTAAAAACCAATTAAAATGACCTTTGACCCTGATGAAAACTCAGATTTGGACCTTCGAGAACCCCTGATCTAAAGTAGAGAGAGACCGATATATCGTTTTACCGATATTTGTACCGATATTTAAGCATTTTACTAATAATCGGATATCGGTTTTGTAATATCGGATTCACCAATAAATGCCACCATCTTGTGGTTGTTTTGAGAATTGCGTGCAGGATCAACATTGCAGCGCGTCTGAGAGGAGACGAGACAACAACAACGGAGGCGTGCACAGGTACTTGATTTGCTGTAGTTAGTAAACTTTATTTCTGTTCACTCAGCGGCTGATGCTCAGGAGAAGCTCCAGCATAGCCACCGCATGCAACTTTATACAAGATTCACTCGTTTGAAACACGCTGAATTATATTAACATTTACTATAGAACCATTATTTCACCAATAAACATCTCTATCGAAATTAGTTATTTATTATCTCCGCAAGCGATCGCAGTTTGAGTATAGTTTTGCGTAAATAGATAAACCGCGCTGTCAGCAGTTATTTCATTATCTAGATTTTTATAATTCTGATAAAACGTGCCAGTTAAGAAATGCAATAAAATATGATGTTTTGTTTGTTATAGCTTATTGAAATATTCCAGAGAATATTATCCAGTGAATTATTATTCACTCTTTAGTCTATTAAACAGCTTATAAACTTAAAACTGTAGTTTAAAATGAAGTTGATATGACTCCTGTCCTTTATTTTCTCCATTTGAAAACATTAAACATTATTTTGTATTGTTGTAATTTGAAGATTACATTTTACATGAAAGCTTGTTAATTTTCAACAGTTTTTTGTTGTTAAGATGACTGAAAGGAGGAAAAACCAAAGTGAAGAATGCACAACTTTATAACAGTAAATAAATATCGGTTCTCGGGAACATAAATGTACAAATAATTGGTATCGGTTATAAAAAAAATCTATATCGGTCGTTCATTAGGTTTCAAATATCATGAGGCATATGATTTTGTGCGTGTTCGTCTGTTCGGGATGTTGCGGTGACCGAAACGGTTTCCCTGGTAGAAGGAGAAGACTTGGGTGGTGCTTCGGTAAAAATAAAAATTAACTATACATATAAATTGAGATTATAGCATACAAAAGGCTATGGTTTAATTAGGGGTGCGTCTCAATCAGCTCCCGAGCTCGTGAATCTGTAGATCGTGTACACTAATTCGGTCACTGGTAAGCGCACGTTGGGACAGTGAGCACTCGAAATATAGTCACATGACTACGTACAACATAGTAGTACGCCACCTCTTGAGTTAATAAACAACAGACAGGACTTCTCTTTTTGACAGTTGTGCGTTTGTTGAAATATACGAGTTATGTCATTCTATTTATCGAGTTGGCTCGAGTGGTTTGTTTCACGCTTCAGAAATGTGACGTTATTTCCGGTTAAGGGAGCATAGTGAACGCTGATGCGCCCTAGTTCGTGCAGTGCATTGTGCGATCTTTCAGGGAGCGAAAGTTCGATTTCGCGATTGAGACAGCTCTTAAAATGGCCGACTCCCTGATCAGTGCCCTGACTACTGAACAAGGGAGCTGATTGAGACGCACCCTAAGACACTTAAATTAATTGTTTTACCACTTTTGCACTTGTTATTAATGTGTTTTGAGTTTTTAAAATTAGTGTTTACTTGCTATGCATGTTTATTAAAAACAAGTTTTGTAAAAACCAATTAAAAAGACCTTTGACACTGATGAAAACTCAGATTTAGACCTTCGAGAACTCCTGATCTAGTCATGTTTGCTTATTAGTATGGTTGAACTGGATCACAGAAGGTCAGCAGCAATCTGTGTGACGCGCGTTACTTGTAATGCACTACAAACACTGCTTCCAATATGACTGTTTTCTGTCGTAACTCGGTGAGCTGCATTACCAGCTGAACCCAATGTGAAATCCCAGACTGTATGTAGTCCTACTGGAGCTACTGCATTTCATCGGTGAAAACGGTGAGTGTGTCTACATCTATAGGAGGCACCGTCACACAAAACAGTCTGTGGTGTTGGCTAATCGTTTGATCAATGGATGAGAGCTATTGAAAAATTATTAATGTCATTGCTCACCTGTGGATTTGTCTGTCATCTCAACACCTGCAGTCACATGAAACAGATCATATTAATTAACAAGTCACCTTAGACGAGCTCAAATAAACATGTTTATATTCTACAATACGTGACCCTGGAGCACAAAACCAGTCATCAGGGTCAATTTTTGAAAATTGAGATTTATACATCATAAATAATATTTCCATTGATGTATGGGTTGTTAGGATAGCACAGATACAAATTAAGTCTTAGCAATGCATATTACTAATCAGAAAATTAAGTTGATATATTTACAGTTGGAAATGTACTAAATATCTTCATGGAGCATGATCGTAATATCCTAATGATTTTTGGCACAAAAGAAAAATCGATAATTTTGATGCATACAACGTATTTTTTGGCTATTACTACAAATATACCCCAGCGACTTAAGACTGGTTTTGAGCTCCAGGGTCACAAATTGACAATGCTAATAATAATAATAATAAATAAGTATACGTGCACATTTTTGACTTGTATGTAAAAATTGCACAACACTGAAAAATGCATTTTCCTTGAATGACCATTCGATGTATTGTACTAGACACGCACCGTGGTTGGTAATATGGATTTTGTAATTCTGTGTCCTGTGCAATATTTTTGAGCACATTGGGCAATGCCAGTGGCTCCTGCCATGGCCTCCATCAGAACAATAACAGGGGATAGAAAACTTCCCTGTCAACAACAGACAACATTACAGTCGAGAACGGGTGTAAAGCACTGTGTGTGTGTGTATATTGCAGAGCCGGTTACCAATGTCAGAGTCTTTATAATATATAGCGAATCGGAGATGTTTCTTTTTGAGGTGATGTTTAGATGCAGTGACTGGGATCCTACAGTAGAGACAGTCACGGTCCTGCATCGCGCCAAAAAGCTCCTCTTCATCAACAAACACAAACACTCTCTCTGTAAAAGTCAGGAAAATACATGCAAGCTTTATTGAACCAGTTACACTGCATGTGGATCACTTGAGATATGTAACATCTAGTGATATATGTATGAGTGATGCTAATCACAGACCTTACTTTGGCCATAAACCAAAATAATTTGCATTTTTAAAACTCATAGCAAATTCCTGAGAGGACTTATATAAATATATAAAGCATTATACTCACCACAAGTCATGGTTATTCACTTCCAGAGCCTAAAAATACATTTAAAGACGAGTTTAAGTAATACCATTCTCTTAAACTGTGCTGTATTACAACAATATGCTGCTATGGTAAAACTATGATAATTTGGTTATTAACACCACACAAACAAATCATGAAATGACACAGATTAACAGATTGTGAAGGCGTCTATATCATATCGATGCATTGTTTACAGTAGGCACAATAACTATGGCATTTTGGAGTAAAGTATGGTTACTCTGGTGGTTTTGGTAACAGTAATATCCTTTAAACCATAATAAACAAAGACATATCTAACGTTACTAACCTCCCACGAGCAGATGTGTGGATGTAAACCAGTCAGATTATGTGCCAGATCTCTAAAGATGATACCACAATCGATCAACTGCGGTTTTAATATATGTATGTATTAATATATATAAGAAATAAAACAAGCGACTGAGCTACTACGCTCAGCTGAGTCTGACGCCGAGTCACGTGACTGTCGCCGTTTAAATACGCGATGCTAAACTAGCGACCGCGTGCTGCCAAAAAACGTTTTAGCATTGTTTCTGGGGATTTCATATATAAATATGTATATAATGTGCATTTTCATACATACACACGACAGTCCATGATATAAATAAATCAAACGAGAACTCTTGGTTTTCAACCGCGTGTCATATTTATATTAAACAGCAATATTTAATTAAAGTGTATTTGTATTGCGCTTTTTACGATACGAATTGTTACAAAGCAGCTTTACGGGAAATGATCCTACAATATATTTAGCGGTAGTTTATCAGTGGTGACTGTCAAGTTTATGTGTACGTACGGTAAAAATCAGTTAGTGACGTCATCAAACGGCAGTGACTCTATGGCGCGATCAACACGTGGTAGTTTCGAATGTTGTTCCTGGGTTAGCCTCATCTCTTCTCACGTGAAACTTGTTTAGTGTTTAAAAGAAAACAAGCAGTTAGTAAATGAATATAATTAGAATAGAGTGTACTAGAGTTAGAGGGTCAAATAAAGATGGACGAGGTGTTTTTAGCCAATGTTGTAAGCTAAGAAAGTAAGGTAACATGGGTTAAGGATAGGCTTAGTACCTTATTATCAGTTATTGTAATCACAATAACTATAGTGCCATGCATTATTATCATAATCATGATTTTTTTTCCCAAGCACATTTTACCAATTCCAAACCACACCAATCTTAATAACTACTATTAATTTAGTATTAACCATTTAAAAGAGATATGTAATTGTCCATGAAGGCTGGAAGTGGAAAACTCCTTATATTGAGTGCAGGATTTACTTTTTACAGATAAAGAGGTAATCTTTTAGCTCAGACAAAAAAAAAATGAAAAATTATTAAATGCCAATGAGACATTCAAAACTAATACAGTATTTGTTACGGAATGACCATTGGGCAGTGAAATGCTCAACGGGTCAGGAAAACACATGTGGAGATGAAGGCACGTTAACTACAAAATGAGAAGTTTGGCGTGAAACCATCAAGAACCATTTTGTCTCCAGCGCCAGTTCATTTTAAGTCCATCTCATATAATGATGGATATCTTGCAGCCGAATTCTGGAAGTCACACAACTTCTCTTTCTACAAAGCCTATAAAATGAGTCTTCGTGCATTTCAGAATGTTATTCTTAAGTGAGGGTCATCTTTTACCCAAGCAGTCTCTGAGAAGCAGATACCGGTTCTTCTGGAGACCCCAGGAAAGCTGCAGTTGATTAAATAGTTGCACACTTAAGTCTTTTGCAGGTAACGGGTCTTTTATTCTGACCCAGTGAGAAAGCATTGCACAGCCCAATGGTCATTCCTTAGCTTGGCACATTTAAAGTATCACATCCTTCATGCACATTTAATAATTTTTGACATTTCAGTCTGTTGAATCTTTTCGGCTCATTTTATCTGTAAAATAAACCTGCTTAACTACGCCTAAGATTTTAACATCCAGCCTTCATCGACAACTCAAAATTGTTAATATTGATGTGGTCTGAAAATGGTGAAATCAATGTGCTTGGGCAAAATTATCTTTGCATAATTATGCACACAGGTCTGTAAAATAAAGCACTACGAGTATAGCGTTTGGTGTTAATAGGCCTTGAGTATCCCTTTACAAATCAAAGAAAAAAAGGCATAAAAAAAACCACACAACAATGAAATACACTGGGCTTTAATAAAACAAAATCAGACAATTTTCATTGAACTATAACATGAAGAAACTGAAGCCTAGATTTTTCCCGATAATCGTTTTACAAGCCTCAAGATACGGTGACTTTTCGTTTCCTTGCCAAGAAGCCTCTTCCAGCCACACAGGTGCACGGTTTATAAAAAGGACCAACATGCAGCATGACAAGGACCAACACTAAATTAAATCACTTATTTTCATGCTATGGTTATGAATGCAAAATATCAAAGCGGTGATTCACTTTTACTATAGAAGAGTAAAATAAAAAAACAAATACATTGGACCTGGATCCCATCATGACCATTAGAAAACTATCCTGGACAACTGGACTAAGGTGGTGGGGGTAAAACCAGAAACAGACCACACTTAATACTAATCCTGGGATGCAGATCTGGAACGGGAGCGGGATTTAGAGCGCGAGGCAGACTTGGAGCGAGAGCGCGAATGCTTGTCTGGAGACTTGTATGGGCTCTTCTCAGCCTGAGGTGATGGAGAGCGAGAAGCAGACTTGGGACGAACCCCATCACCATTCTCCATCGGTGAAGCGGATTTGCTTCTGGATTTCCTGCTGACCGATTTCTCCTTGGAGCGCCCGCGATCCGACTTCACTTTAGAAGTGCTCTTAGAGCGGGACTTGCGCTCATCCGAGCGGGAGCGAGACTTGCGACTGGTTGATCGACTGCGAGATTTGTGCGTGCGGGAGCGAGAATTAGATTTACGGTTGCGTGGGCGAGACTTGCTCGATGGAGATTTGGAGCGAGACCCGGAACGGGAGCGGTGTCGGCGAGACCTAGAAAAGACAAACAGCAGCTGAAAGAAGATACAAACAGTTGTATTTACATACAATCAATTTTTGTTTTAATACCTTGAGCGAGATCTTGAGTTGCTCCGAGAACGGCTGCTTCGGCGACTCCTACTACGAGAACGACGCCGGCTACGAGAACTGAAAAGGGATTACATTTTTTGTTGAACATACTCCTATCCCAGCCTAATATGCAGTCAACTGTAAACATGAATACTGCGGCTCTGATCAAAGCAGTGCTCGAGCACTCAGTTTGGCACTAGACTGTCTGTCCAAACAAAGATGTGAGGGTTATAAAGCAGCCTTTTAACTTTATAGCAATTAAATATGACCCAGGACAGAACCTTGTGGTACACCAAAGGGAAAAAGTGCCAGCAAGATCCCAATCCTATAAGATTCGAAATGTCTTTAATATTAATCAAAATCCGAGGCAATCTAGGGGCACAACACTACCAGGTTCACCAGAAACTGGTGTTTTGCACTTGTTGGTGAAAGGTTAACACTCACCGAGAGCGGCTGCCAGAGTAGGAGCGCCGCCGCCGCTGCTTTTCTTCAACCAGACGAATCTTCCTGCCATTGATGTCAGTGCCATCCAGTTTGTCCAGAGCTCTCTGCATGTCAGAGTAAGAGCGAAACTCAATGACGCCCTCATTGGCACGCTCCTTATGGGCATCTGCGTAGGTCACCTCACCCGCCTGTCGCATAAAATCCTGCAAAGGGAACCCAAATGTCAGCTCTGTGCACAACACTGCTGGCGATTGCGCTTCCTTTCAGTGTAAATAGTGATGAGAAGTTACCTTGAAAATTAATAAATCGTTACCTTGAGGTCTTGCCAACTGCAGCGACTAGACAGATTCTCCACAACGAGGCGGTGCTCGGTGCGAACAGGAGGGCCATACTTTTCCCTTCCAGTGTGACTTCTGCTGCTGTAACCACCACCTTTGTAGGGTAGGGAACAAAAAAAGATCCTCTTACGACAAAGAAATCAGGGAAAGACAAGCGCCATTGACTTAACATTAGAACCTAAAAGAAGATACAAGTCATATTTGCCCTCTGTTGCTTATTGCCAACCTGTTCAGACTCAAGAGCAGTTTTCTGCCTCCCAGAAAAGGCATTACTATTCGGATAAAAGAGAAACTGATAAGACAAGACCATTCTTGGACTTTCAGGGCAAAACTTATATTCAATAGGCAGCATGATACATTTAAATGTTTTACTATTTAGGCTCACAAATCCTTCGCTTGAACATCTTGCCTGTACAGAAATGCTAGTGTCTCCATTTTAGGTATTTATATTACATCCTGACTAGTCTTTCCATATGGACAACATAGCAATAACTGGTGTCATTCCTCACCATCACCCCTGGTCTATTGGCAAAAGGCTGCGGTCATCTTAGCTTCCGGTTAGGTCAGCCAAAGCATCAAGGGGCAAAGGTCACACACACATTGTAAGGTGAAGAGGCCAAGGCCAAACTGGTCAGGTAGTCATCTTAGCCACAACGACACTTGGACTCAGCCCCAGCCCCCACTGGACTCTTTCAAATTAAAACATCAAGGACTTTGTTATTGTGAAAAGCAAATTGGAAATCAAATTAGACTTATACATGGACGTTGATGCTTACTTTCCACTGGGCTAGAACACAAGCTTAAACTGAAGAACTAAAGAAACGGCATATTTGGGAAAAGGAACACCATCATAGAAAACAAAGTAACATGTTTTAAGTGTAAAAACACTTGAGAAAGATCTGGCAATGACTTGCCCTGATATGATTGGGCTAATGCTTAGTTCATTTTTAACATTTAATTAGCATTACATGAACATCATAAAGAAGACAAGGAATGTGCAGACGATTTGGCTTTCTTTAATAAAAATGAGGGGGGAAATAAAATATATTTTCTTTTTAAAATCATTTTCATCAGAAAGGAGATTTTGCCAGCACGATGTTTGATATACTGTATATGCCAATAAATAAATAATTACTTGCATTAAGCCCAAAAGGGACAGAGAATGAAAAAAAAAAAAATCCCTTGTAAGCAACATTACACCTGGAGGAACAAAATTGCGAAGCAAGTTTTATGTTAAATAATCGTAATATCCTCTTAGACTGATCTGGTTTACAGAAATGTTAACACAAGTACTCAATGCAATGCATTACTTACTGCGTCCTCCTCCTCCTCCTCCACTGCTGCCGCCGCCTCCTCCTCCACCACCACCACCCCCTCCACCACCACCATGATAACCCCCTCCATAGCTGTCCCGGTCCCGGCGCGGACCCCTGGCGTGCTCCACCATGACCCGCTCTCCACACAGCTCTTTACCGTTCAGCTCATAGACGGCATCATCGGCATCACGGTTGTCCTCAAACTCAACAAAGCCGTACCTATGAGCACAGCACCGATTAGGCCAAGGGTCACAGAGCAGTGTACAAATGTAATTGGGTTAAATCTCAAAATTATTGAACCCCAACAAGCCCGCATGCCATTGATCAAGACTGTGCCCGGAGGACAATCTCATGCTCTTAGGCTCTCTGGCCCACAAATGCGTTAGTCATTTGTAAATGTGACTGAAAGCATTAGAAGAGGCCATTTTAAACAATCAGATCAGATCAACATTTAAAGATCGATTGCATCTCCTTGCATTTTTATAAAAATTAGACAATTAGAGAATAATTCACACCTCAGCTTGTAACTGAAGCCATTTAGTGCACAAAGAATACACTTGAACATTTACAAAACTGATGCAACAGCAACTGAAATACAAAAAAATAATAAACCTGGTGCAGCAAACGCTCTTAACCATCTGGTGCTCCTCATTTGGAGGTCACCCTTATGACCGTCAAGGGCAAAAGTGACTGGACACCTACAATTTTTCAATATATTGTAACAATTTAAAATATATTTCTCAATGCAGTATTTAATGTTAAAATGGAGTCAATGCATTTAAACCCCAGTTTGTTAAACATTTAGACATTCTCTAAGACATTTTTTGCAAAGATTGCGATTTTTGTATATAAATGTTGATTTGAAGCGTCAGTTTTTGAATTATTAATACTACAGTCAAACCTGAACAAAGTATTTTATTTGTTTACTACACAAAACATTTCAAATGCTATAAAAATGAAGCGTAATGTTTTATCAGATCTGAATTCTTCTGGGTATGATCTTATTTTGGTTTCGGACTCGTTTTGGCTATATAGTGTTTAGTCAATCGCTTGTCTTTTATATGGTGCGTGTGTGTGAATGTGTCCGTTTTGCACTCTACGGGTTTTAAAGCGTAACACTTCGTTGCGGTCAACTTTTTATTGCGTTGTAGTTTAATTGCTTTCATTTTACATTGGCTGTGTTCCAGTCACACCAGTTTATAGGCGTGTGCGTTGGTTTTGCACTCTTGATGTTTGTGAGTTTAACCCCGTCATTGCGATGTACTTTTTTCTACATTGTGGCATATTTGTATATCGTACACATTCTCAGATTTGTGTTTTTGTCGATGTCCCATTGATTTCCAATGGACGGTCATTTTTGGCCAAAGACCCAAGTGAGACCATTTCTTTTTTTTAAACGACCACTAAGCCTGCTCAAACCATGACCTAATTTTCTCTGCGAGTTCACATTGCAAATGCCATAAAAGTCACCAAGTTTCGCACCATTCCGATGAGATTTTCACTTAAATCTGATACTTGTAGTTTAAGAAAAATAAACAAGTTTGAGTTGTTTTATAAGAGAGTAGTTTTAAGGCCATGAAATCTACCGGATAGAGTGGCTAAGGTGGTGTTCTGGTTCTTGCTAAGGATGTTTAGCATATTGCTAACATGTTGTAATTCGCTGTAAGTGTATGGCCCGGATTAGTTAGTATGGTTAGCAAGTCCAACGCTGTTAGGCTTCACCTTAAAGCAGTAGAATGAGTCATAAATGATATTTTCAAAAAAATTGAAATTGAAGAACAGTAGGTTTGATTTCTTAACTTTTACAGACACCACGTGAATTGAGTGCGTGATAGAGGGAGAGATAATTTTAAAAGAATGGCAGGGATAATTATAAAGTCGAAACATAACTAACAGTGCATTAATAATAAGTGAACGCGATATAAATTTGTTTTATCGCACGTGCTCCCGCTCTTTTCGTCTTTAACCGATGCTTCGGTTTAAAGGCCGAGAAAATGGAGGCGCTTCAGCCGTAAACGTGGCGAGAGCATCAGACTCACATCTCCGCAATAATTACCCGCACCTCTAAAACATTAACCGCCGAATATTGCTCCGTATCATCGCATAACCAACCACTGCAAACAAACAAACTCGGGTTAAGGCTATTGTTCTATACAACAAACGTTGCCGCTGAAAACCAACCAGGCGTTTAGCATCGCGGGCTGGTTTAATGGCGGCTTCGCGGCCGTTAGCTTCCGCGTGCCGCGCTTTATTATTATGTCGCGTGCAGATTAACGAACTCACCCGTTTTTCAGATCCACCTCCAGCAGCTTCCCGTAACCACCGAAGAACCGCTGGATGTCTTTCTCGCGGACATTATAGCTCAGCCTGCCGATATATACACGAGGCATCTCGAGCTCAGCAGCAGCAGATTACCTCCAGCACTGAATTCAGCCGCAACAGGCTTTTGTCCGTTTGCCAACCGGAAGTTTTTTGATCTAGCGCGCGCCTTATAAAATAAGAGTCCTTTACGGTCTTTGTTAAAAGTGCTACGTCACCACAAGAAAACGTCTCAAAGTAGACCAAATTTCCCCCATTTTACAAATTACTTTAAATATGTTAATCTCTCGGAACAGGCAAAAAGCAACGAAAACATGTAATGCTCTGAAAATATTTAAATT
Source organism: Oxygymnocypris stewartii (assembly GCA_003573665.1). NCBI lineage: Eukaryota > Metazoa > Chordata > Actinopteri > Cypriniformes > Cyprinidae > Oxygymnocypris > Oxygymnocypris stewartii. The sequence goes on along the minus strand of QVTF01003943.1, from coordinate 386,122 downwards.
TATTTCATTTTCTCTTTTTTTCGCTAGCAGCTAATTTGACATGAATAATACATATTGTTCTTGTGGTATTTAATTAATAAAGCATTTTTTTTAATTACTATGTCAAAAAGGCCTTTACGATGCAAAGCGTCCCTTTTTATAGGCATAGCTTCCGGTGATGAATCCGTGTGTTGAAGAGAATTTAAAAATGAAGACATAAATAAGTCAAAGTTGATTGAATGTAACATATTTTCTTTATAATTAGAGCATTTTAAACATATCAACAAATTATCTTGAGCTCAAAAAATAATTAAATAAAGTCTTTTGTGCTTTTAAATGTTCTCAATCACTCACACACACACACACACACACACACACTGCAATAAAGTATCAGCTGCATACAATGTTTTAAATATGAAATATTTGTAATAAAAAAGTGCTGAAGGGAAAAGTAATTGATTGATTGATTCAGGAAGTGTCTGTGTTAATGAAGGGCTCGTTGAATCATTCACTCAGTGTTGATTTGTGACTCTGAGATTATTTTAATTGACGCAACAGAACAAAAATCTGACAATATTGCACCTAAAATGTACATTACAATATTAACTTCATCTATTTCTAAAATGCAGTCATGTATGTTTAACCATGCTTTGCTCTGGATATATGAAGAAAAGGAAACTTGATATAGAACAACTTTAACCTTTACTTTAATTTAACGAGTAATTAAATGTTAGCTTGTAACAATATGTTGAGACAAGACTGAAAAGAAAGTGATTAGCAAAGACTGAAAAGAAAGTGATTAGCATTAACTGTAAGCATGCATTATCAAATCTGATTCTGCAATCAAACCTGAAGTCCTCTATGAGGTAAACAAACTCCTATTAATGCATAAAGAGAGCTGACTGAAATATAACCATCCCAATCCCAAACACACCCGACTCATATGTCTCCACCTTTATTACATCAACAGTCATTGTGCATTGATTTGATTGTTCACTGTTCACCGCAGAGCTCGCGTTAGCTCCAAAAACATGCAATTTAGATGCAATAAATACACTCTCCTCCATCACACGTCATTTCAGCTCAGATGCAAACGTACTGCTAATATACTGCTATGTGCAATAGAAGAACAATTGGGGAAGGTATAACCACACACTTCACTGTGACTCAAGCTTTACAAAATGCTGATTCGTCATAAAAGCAGACTGCGTACACATTGGGAACGAGTTTAGGATAGGAGTTTGTCTTCGGTATTTAAACGATATTTCCATTTTGGTATTTGACGCTCAAGCCAAGCCAAGCAAACTCGAAACAGCTCAATCCTTCAGCTTACTCTCCAAGAAGTCCTGGATTTTGTTGATTTTCTCGTCTTGTTGGTCCAGGAGGTCCAGTATGACCCCCATGGGCGTCTTCTTCAGGCCAACGGCCTCGACCTTGTTCTCCAGCTTGTTCTTCATGCTGCGCAGTCTCAGAGACGCGTGGATGAGGATCACTGCAGGGCAAAGCAACAGAAGCGTGCTCTGTTAGCGTTCAGTGAACACGCATCATTACGCACAGCAGTCGATGCAATGCAAGCTTTCCTCATTGCAGTGTGTTACTTTATTCAAATGTCCTTTTATACATATATAAATACACCAGTAGTGCTATGTTAAGCGTTTTATCTCACGAGACAGCGGCCATGTACGTTACAAACAAGTCAGATGTTATTTATGTATAGATTATATAACAGCAACCACACACACACACACGGGGCAGTCGTGGCTCTAATGGATAGAGCGTCGGACTTGTATCCCTAGGTTGTGGGTTCGAATCTCGGCTCCAGCAGGAATTGTCCACGGCTGAGGTGAGACCCTTGAGCAAGGCACCGAACCCCAACTGCTCCCCGGGCGCCGCAGCATCGGCTGCCCACTGCTCCAGGTGTGTGTGCACTTGGATGGGTTAAATGCAGAGAACACATTTCACTGCTAGTTATACTCTGTATAATATAATTGTGTATGTGACAAAAAAAACTTCTCAAAACAGAAAAGGCAAGACGCGTTATTTGAGAAAAGGGTGAACTGATATAATAGGCGCAGACCTGTAAAACCTCAAACCTTTCCATTTCAGAACAGCTTCCTAAGAGTGAAAGGATAACATTTCTACATTTTTAAAGAAATGTTCACTGGAAGGTTTTTGTCTTTAATGGCATCGCTGTGAAAACCCGCTTTTGAAGCCGTTATTTCTAAGTGTGTGGGTCATAACGGTCAGTTTTGTGAAATTGAGATTTATGCATCATCTGAACGATTAATAAATGATATTTCCATTGATGTATGATTTGTTATGATCGGACAATATTTGAAAATCTGGAATCTGAGTCGTTTAAAAAAATCTAAATATTGAGAAAATCATCTTTAAAGTTGTTAAAAAATTAAGTTTTGATATATTTACGGTAGGAAATTTACTAAATATCTTCATGGAACATGATCTTAATATTCTAATGATTTTTGGCATAAAAAAAAAAGATAATTTTGACCCATGTAATGTATTTTTGGCTGTTGCTACAAATATCCCCCAGCGACTGGTTTATATGTCTGTGGCACTAGAGAGCATCTACAGTGTTTGTTTCGGGGTGATGCTGCATCCACAGCAGGTCACTATATCGTTCCACATATAACAAATGACACAGTGCCGCCGTAATAAAGCAGGTCCAGAAGCTGTAATACGAATACTCACAGAGCATGGGGAACGTGATCCCAAAGAGCAGCACCATCACTCCTCCACACAAGGACAACAGGAGGTAGCTGACTCCCAAAACACCCACCACAAACAGGCTGGGGTTCCTCTTCTTGAAGTTCTTGATCAGCGCTTTATTCTCTCCGGCCCACACCGAGCCCATGAAGACCAGAGCCACGACCGTCCCACCAACAAACATGCCCAGTGGGTTCATAAAGCTGCAAACACACCAGACACTTCAATCAAGCACAGATACTCGTGTTATAACACACAGAAGAGCTGCAATACACACCGATACTCGTATTATAACACATAGTGTTGACCTGATCGTCACTCTTTTGTGTGTTAAACACAATCTACGATACAAATACACCACTTCACTCTTAATTACATCATATATATGTGTGTGTATTTATTATATACATACAAATACACACACATACAGTATATATTTTGATAATATTTACATGTATATATAATATATAAATACATTTAATATACACATATAATTTTTATTGAATATACACATGCATCTGAGTGTATTTATATATACATAATAAATATGCACACATATATTATGTAAACAAAACTTATTTTGGGTGTGATTTATTGTTTGACAGCACTAATATATATATATATATATATATATATATATATATATATATATATATATATACACACACACATTTGATTTTTACAGTATAGTAAAACATGAATGAATTGGTATAATGCCTAATTTTCCCTGCAAAGTTGGCACAGAAGTGCTTCTGAAACACGCACGTGCAAACATACACACACACACACACACACACACACACATATATATATATATATATATATATATATAGCGCAGTTCATTTTTTGTTTGATTTTAAAATTGTAATGTTTGTTTACAACTGAGTTTTTAGAGTTTTTTTGCATGTTATTATATTAAATACAATTTTATTTATTTATGAAGTAATTCTAAACATGTTAGGCTGGTTATACGTCATGGTATTCCGGGAATCCTGTTTGTAATAAGTTGTCATAAAATGAGCGGAGTTTGTTTTGGGACTGTGACTCCAGATTATTGAACCTTTTTCACATTTCCGGGTTTCTCCGCAGCGGAAGTCGTCATAGTTGGGTTAACTTGAAGAGCAGTGAATGGGAGAGTACCACAAATATATATTTTTTGCATCCCTATTTGCTCAAATAACAAAATAAAAATCTACGATTGTGTTTTCATGACTTTTAATAAAATTAAATAAAATTGAGAATAAGCTGAGGTAGGCAGCCGAGGTAGGAAAATCTGATGGGTAGGATAAAATGTCAGGACACCGTCCCTCCCATATTTGCTGTATTAGAAACACACTCGCATTAGCGTAAACTATTTGTATTTATTTTTTCATAATTTTATGCAAAGGTAATATAATACAAATAATAGTGTTATAAATGTACATACATTAAAAAAATACAAATATGAAAACATTTGCGGATTTAAGATTCTGATGACCGTTAAACGCGTCATCAAAGAGTATAGAATACCTTAAAAACACACAGTGTATAGAAGTATAGAATACCTTCTATACTCTTTGGCCTCATCACAGTCTTGTGAAAAGGAAGCAGTCGCGTTCGACTTAAAAAGCGGCGCTGCGCAGAACGGTCAGTGTATGACATCAAAGTATCGCGTGAGCTATAAGAGAGCAAGATGGTTCCTATGCTTTCGAATGGCTCTCGCGATACATTGATGTCACACACTGACCATTCGAAGCAGCGCCGCTTAAAGTCTGACTCACTAATTCCAGACAGCACTAAACACAACCAAAGAAGGGTGGGTCCACCTTCAACACATTCCTCGCCAATAGCAACAGTGTGTTTCTCATCTCACACTGTGTGTTTTTAACGCTCTAGAGTGAACTAAAAACGCAGTGTGAAGTATGAGTTTGGGTGCGACATTTATTCAGCTTTATTAAAAATAATAAGCACGCGCAGCACTCTGGACCACGCGTTGATAACAGATAACAGACTGAATGCACACTAACTAATATAAACACATTTAAGACCTTCACATACCCGACGATCAGGATTACGACGATGGCGGCTGCAAAGTAGTTGGTCTGATAATAAAGCAGATTGCTGATCACTCTGTTGTTCCATCTGCTTAAATCAGACACCTCGGGTTTGGAGAAGCGGTCGACACCAGGGAAGAAATCATCCCAGGGCCTGAAGGGTGCGAGCTCCATCCCTGCCATTGTGCTCTGCGACGATCACGAGACGCAGCTGCAGCGCAGGATAGCGCGTTCTGGACCTGTGACGTCACGTTGTAGGCGGAGCCGCTGTTAGCATGAAGCTGGTTCCTTCGACAACAAACCAATGGAGGGCGTTTTTAACGATACGCTATTATAATATTAGTGCTTATTATTATTATTTAAAAGTATGAGGTATTATTTTAAAAAAAATATTTAAGACTATATTTAAGACTAAAAACTCATTTTGAGATTTTAACCATTTTATAAATCTGTAAAATCAATTTAAAATCATAGTTGAAAATTATAGTGCTTTGCATGATTTAATTACTTTGATTATTTTAAGTTTTCTCGTCAATTATAGGGTCCCCACTGTTCATTCAATTTACAGTAAATATAGATTAATATATAATTTATACACTGTTATACATCTCTCTCTCTCATATAATTTTACATACACTTTAATTTCATATTTCATAAGATACGTGTTTTATCATCAGTGCACTGCACCAGTGTTCAGGGATCATTAAATAATATATACATTACAAAAAATAAATATAATGAACTATACATGCAGGCACATAACTGCACCGTTAATCTGACATCTTATGAGTTATGACCCATGATGAGTAAGAAAAAGCAAACTTGTTTTTCTGAGATGTCCCAAGTTTTAAGACATTTGCATTTTAACATACAGCTAAACATGAACACAGCAGCTTCGATCAGGGAAATAAACAAGCACAATTTCCATTATAATAATGCAATGCTTGTTGTTGCTCAGAATGCAGTCTCTCATCGAGAGCAGTATAAACGTCAGCGGCACGGGTCAAAATGAACAAAATACATGCTCACACTAGAGTTAAGCAAAGGATTTAATCAAAGGACAAACATACAAAACATCACAGACTTGCATAAATACATATATTAATAACATTTGATATAAAAGCAATATATCTCAACACACAGGCAAGCATTAGAAAAGCAACATATATAAAGCATGGTCAAAATAATGTGTGATTGTTTGGTGCATCTTTTAATTGGACATTTCAAAGATAATTATGACGATGGCTGATCACTGCAAACGATATCATATATATTTTTTTCATTTACATACATTAAATCAAAAACCAAGCCATCGAAACACCACAGTTATGCATTATAACATGCCATGCGTGAAGTTTAATCTCATTATCACTTGGTGTGTCGATCCACCACAATCTCAATATTCAAAAACAAACTATAATATTACAGATTTAATCTTAACCCAAATTAAAAACTCAAACACACGGACACATCTGGGAAAGCGGCAGTGACGCTCAAATCTTTTCACAGTATTTATGACAGTCACCGAATGCATTTATCATTTGCCGTCCCACTGAAATGGTAGAAAGCTTCTCCCACACAGTATAAAAATAATAACCCATAAGCAGGAAAATATTTAATCTCTCAACAGTTCAACGCTATAAAAATAGTTTACAAATCTGACAATTGTTCAGTAGTGAATGACTCGATATCATTGTTTTGCTTTCATGTTTAGTTCTCCTAACATTCAGGCCAACAAACTAAAAGTTTCCTCTTGAAAAATCCCGAACGACAAAAAAACACAAAACATGTTAAACGGTTAATCAAGAGGTTTGGAACAAAAACAACACCAATGTATTTTTTGGTGCAAACGTGGGGATTTTGGTATTTATCAATGCGTTCAGTCCTCCGGACACGTGTTAGAGAAGAACCAGCACCAATATAGATTTAAACACTTAGCTTTGCACTGCAAACAAAGCTTTATATTTAGTTTAAAGCGCCCTTGTTATGGGTAAGGTTCATATTTGGGTTTTGGGAGCCCTAACAACAGGTGTATGCATGGTAAAAATACAAAAACAAACGTATTTTCTTATAATATGCATTATTTTAACCTTATTTGCTCAACGATTCATTTTTTCCAAACTCATTCTTTGCGTGACGCTAGTCTGCGCTGATTGGTTGATTTCATTTAAAGCAGAGTTTGTGAGCGCAGTGTTACTTTGTGTACAGTGTTACTGGGGAAACTGCTATTTTTAATATTCCAAAAGCACACCTAGTGGCAACAAGTGTGCGGCAATATGCTAATGTTTCATGTTGACGTCAACATTGGGATTCGTTTAAAAAACGATTCGTTTAAATGATTCATAGTCGACTCTTTCTTTCGAGAGACAATAACTTTATACATGGTGCATTAAAACGGGAGTGTTTTCATTTACTTAGAGCTGCGTTACACAGATAATTTTCACAAATACATAATAGGGGCACTTTAAATGTGTGCGAGGCGAATACAGAGGCGTCTGTTGTTTCAACACGACACTAACCGTCACTATCAGCAGATCCTGGGTTTAAAACCCTGAATTGAGAATGACATCGGTGAGTAACGAAGGTCACGGCGAGAGTTTCTATGACATCTTTGACTCTAAAGCAAACCTTGGACTGATTCGGACCCAGTTCTGCCGCCAGATTTAGCCACTTTAACTACAAACTGAACAGAGAAACAAGTATGATTTCTAACTTGTACACACAATACCAAAGTAACTGGGAGAGAGCAGCAAGCCCCTTTCATATAAGTTGGCAACTGGTACATAGCGTGTGTGTGTGTATGTGTGTGAGTGAGAGAAAGTGTGCGTGCGCGCGTGTGTGTATGTGTGAGTGAGAGAGAGTGTGTGCGTGTGTGTGAGTGAGAGAGAGAGAGTGTGCGTGTGTGTTTGTCTTAAAGCAACACTCCACTTTATTTGGAAATAGGCTAATTTTACGACTCCCCAAGAGTTAAACGGTTGAGTTTTACCATTTTTGAATCCATTCAGCCGATCTCCGGGTCTGGCGGAAGCACTTTTAGCATAGCTTAGCATAGATCACTGAATCTGATTAGACCGTTAGCATCTTGCTCAAAAATGACCAAAGAGTTTTGATACTTTTCCTATTTAAAGCGTGACTCTTCTGTAGTTACATTGTGTATCAAGACCGACGGAAAAGAGAAAGTAGTCCCAAGCTAGTTATGATATAGCTATAGGGACTACTTTCAGGCGCTGCGTAACATCATTGTGGTATGGCAGCAAAGCTCCTCGATTATTACGCCGGAATGCGCGTTGCTAGCCATATCGGCCGATGCTAACGGTCTAATCAGATTCAGTGATCTATGCTAAGCTACGCTAACAGTGCTACCGCCAGACCGTCTGAATGGATTCAAAACCGGTACAACTCAACCGTTTAACTCTTGGGAAGTCGTAAAATTAGCCTATTTCCCAAAACAATTGAGGAGTGTTCCTCAATTAGATAATTTTGTATACTCGAGTGTAAAAGCAAGACACAAACTTCCAGTTTGTTTAGTTTGTCTTGCTTTTACACTCGAGTATACAACAACAAAATAAACAGACGCTAAGAGAACGCAACGGTGCTCAAACAAAGGAATAACGCAACTTCTACTTGTCAGCTTAAGGACACTTAAAAAAATGGAACGGTTTCATATAAACTACATGCTGACTGACCGAAGGTGATAGATACAGATCACTCAAACGCAAAGGAAAAAGGCCACAAAGTGTTGAAAGATAAAAATAAAAACAGCTTCAAGGCTTCATAAACGTCTCTACATTGCGTTAAAGATTAAATCCACATTTACACAACATCATAGTAAAATCTTTAATGAGCTCCAAGGCTTTTGCAACTGAAACTAAAAGCGATATCACCATTAACGCATGCGTTATGAATGATATCGATAAAGGGAACCATGATAAATAAGCACCAAGGAATGTGAACCCTTTTGCAAAAAAGGCATATCAATCCTTAAAGAAACAGATCCAAGCCAGCAGGGGGAGCCATCATCTAATCACCGTAACGAGGGCAGCACAATAAATCGAAGTCGCGATTAGACCGAAGCTGCGATAGTCATGGGGTTCTGTGATCAGTAGTAAATCTCCCTCCGAAGGCCAGAGAAACTCCAAATACACCCGAAGAAGAAATACAGGAAATTGCGAAGGGGCGTGTCTATGGGGGAAGGGGGCGGAGTCTTTTGCCAGGAATATAGCCGTTTCCCCGGTAACACCTCAGTAAACAAAGCAGCACTTGACTTTGAAACTGAAGGTGCGTCTCAATCAGCTCCCTTGTTCAGTAGTCAGGGCACTGATCAGGGAGCTGGCCATTTTAAGGTCTGTCTCAATCGCGAAATCGAACGTTCGCGCCCTGAAAAATCCCACAATGCACTAAAAACTAGGGCGCATCGGTGCTCACTATGCTCCCTTAACCAGAAATAACATCACATTTCTGAAGCGTGAAACAAATATCAAAAAGAGACGTTCTGTCTGTTGTTTATTAACTCAAGCGGTGGCGTTCTACTATGTTGTACGTTGACGTTGTACCTAGTCATGTGACTGTATTTTGAGTGCTAATTTGAGCGTACCCCTAATTAAACCAAACTTACCAGTGACCGGATTAGTGTACACGATCTACTGATTCACAACCTCGGGAGCTGATTGAGAGACACCCCAATTAAACCAAACTTACCAGTGACCGAATTAGTGTACACGATCTACTGATTAACGAGCTCGGGAGCTGATTGAGACACACCCCTAATTAAACCATACTTACCAGTGACCGAATTAGTGTACACGATCTACTGATTCACGAGCTCGGGAGCTGATTGAGACGCACCCCTAATTAAACCAAACTTACCAGTGACCGAATTAGTGTACATGATCTACTGATTCACGAGTTCGGGAGCTGATTGAGACGCACCCCTAAATTAAACCAAACTTACCAGTGACCGAATTAGTGTACACAATCTACTGATTCACAAGCTCGGGAGCTGATTGAGACGCACCCCTAATTAAACCAAACTTACCAGTGACCGAATTAGTGTACATGATCTACTGATTCACGAGCTCGGGAGCTGATTGAGACACCCCTAATTAAACCATAGCCTTTTGAATGCTATAATCTCAATTAACATGTATATTAAAAAAAATTACACCGAATCCCGAACAGACGAACACGCACACAAAATCATATGCCTCATGATAATTAAAACGCATTCATATTTTTGAAAATGTAGCTAATATTGTCACCATTGATGATTTATCTTATCCACATGCGACCCATCAGCAAATAATCTGAATCCATTTGCATTATTACCACCCACGCATCACTCCTGTGCAGATATCAACAGCATCCCTGGGTTGTTGCCAAGTTGAGGGGACAAATGGGTTGAAATTTGTATGTATCGATTGTGTGAGGATGCGTTTCATACAAGATCTGGCAACCGGACAGGAATAGATTGGCGTGATTATTCATGAGGTTTGGGCCATACAAATTACATGAGTTTTACTGGAGGTAAATGCAGCAAGCATATAAAATGCGCCAAGTGGGATTGTTTATATTTTTATAGCAACGTTAAAAATACGGGAGAATATTTAAAGGGGAAATTCCGGGAAAAACGGGAGGGTTGACTGGCAGCTGAATAAACAAGATTTAACTGCTTTGAGTTCTTTTGATTTTCATTATAATAAATAATATCTATAATGCAATGCTAATCGACATAGCGTTTATCACCGCTTATACTGTGTAAGAAGCCACATCATCTCAGGATTTATTTCAAACGCTCGACTGACGTTATGAAGCGAGTTTGGCGTAAACACATGCTATTAAATATGGTATTTTCAGATGGAACAGCGTTTACTACACAGCCGTAGGTCACCGAGAAGCTACGCAAACAGCTGCTATTTTCACGAACGATTCCTAATTGCGCAATTATATCGTCTGCGATTTTTTTTTCTGACCAACTACGGCACTGTGTAGTAAACGCCGCTCTATCTGAAAGCACGTGATGGAGATTTACTACTAATCATAGAACCGGCTTTACTGACGCGCGTTATAATCGCGTTCGATTAATCGTGCAACCACAAAAAACTCTGCATCATCCAAGCGCTCTCACAAAAATCGTCGCTACAAACAATTCTACGCAAACAACAACATTCACACGCAAACGGGACGCTAAAGTTGCTCTCAGTATCGAAATGTAAAATCACACAGCTCAGGTCATTTAAAAGCTAGGTAAAAATGTCCTCGGCCACCTCAGCCTCTTCATATTGGGGTTTCTCGCTGAGCTTCATAGTAGCGTACAGGACTGAGGGGCTAAAGGTGAACAGCTAACAAAGGACACTTCTCAAACGCTTCGGTCCACACCGAGTGTTTCACAAGAAGCACAGATATCACGTCGAATAGGGTTCAATGGTGTTCAGGGCCGGTGTCATGACAAATCAGGTCTCCAATTATTAGTTAATTAAATACATAAAGGTATTAATGTAAAAGCGTCCTATATAGTGCACAATAGAACAAAATAGGGCATAATGAAACGAATTAAACTTAGTTTCTTACTGCTAATTAATAAATAAATGTAGCATCCTATTAAGAGAAAATTTTAAATCATTTATAAAATAAAACATTTAACACATAATTGTGAATACGTGTAGGATAAGTGCAAATTCCTGTATTAAATAAGCTTTGCAGCTAATCAGGTATCTGTATGCTATGCTAGTACATAAGCTAACGAATACAGACATTAATTATAATTATAATCTAGTTTAAACAGCATTCGTCAAAGCATGATTATTCTATTCAGGCACTAAACAGCACCTATTAAATTAAGCCAATGGGATCGATTGGGGTCCTAACGGAGACTTGATTTCGATGGGGGGGGGGGGCTTGATTGGTCACCACACCGGATACATGCTTCATCTTCTAAACAAGATCGACTGCAGATCCAGGACTAAACCACACAACTCGGCAAGCGAGCGAAGACGCGGTGCAATCACAAAACCTCTCAGTCTCGCTAAAAGTCACAAGCATATGGATACAGCGATTGATTATAAATCTATATAGTTTGTTTTAAAGATGCAGACGGATGAAACCCGAACCATGCCGTAGTTTGTTCCTGTGGTTCTTTTCTGCATTCATCGCATCTGTTTCTTTTCTATAGTTCAGAGTGGAAACAGAGCATCACATTTGGGCACCTGCTCTCGGGTTCCTCTTACGAGGCTTTAGATTTTCTTGCTCTTGGCGACGTCTTGTCATCTGGTTTCATGACTCCATTGACCGAACCCCCTGTCAAACAGAAATAAAAGATAATTTGGTTAAGTAAATAAGCAAAGAGCTTTCAATGCAACTGATAAAGCATTTCTGGTACCAAAAACAGAACTAATATAACTCATGCACCATTAACTAGTTGTGTGTTTTACCCAAGAAGACAGGCGATGAAAGCACATTTCAGATGTTTATTTTCTCAATGGAAAGTTTAGGAGTATCTAAATTGCTCCCTTATTTAATCTTTTTATTTAAAAAGCAAATTTGAATGGTTTCCTCTACACATACCATTTCAAACTATCAACTGTTAACCATTAAAAATGGTTTTCTGTAGTGTGTTTTGGGACATATTACATTAGGATTCATTGGTTTTAACAAGCCACCAATAGAAGGCAACCAATTACCAGCAGAGAGAGGTTCATTAAAACCAATACATGTCCCATTATAACCAGTAAAACCATTACACATTTTGTGATGGTGTCTTGTTTTTTTCAGCAGGGTTGTCTAATAAAAAAGCATCATCTCTGGCTTCACGACTCAGTATTTCGTGGGCCATGAAATCTTTCCACCTTGAGCATGCCGCACTAATGTTTACGCTCAGTATAGGTCTTTGTCAATCTTTCTGGCTTCAGTCCTTTTCTGCTTCTCTGGCCTTATAGGTTCTGATCCTCCCATTGGTGAAGCACGATAAGTGTTTAGCGAGACACCGCAGGTCGAGTCATTGCAGCAGCGAAATGCACTATTGATCTGCACACTACATAATTAAAGCACTTACGGAGTAGTTCTTCATCTAATGCGAGACAGGGCTCTAGAGTGCGACCAATTTGGTCGCACGTGCGACCTAATTTTTCAAGAGTGCGACTAAAAAAAATCTGAGGTTGCACTGGTGCGTCCAGCCATTTGAGAAAAAAAAAACTAAAGTCTCCGCGACTCAGAAAGTCACGTGTGTGTACGTTTGAAGATGCGTGTTCTGCTGCAGACAGACAGAGATAGAGGTGAGTAGTAGAGATGCGCGCGGCTTTTTCTCTGAATCTGCTCTGTTCAGTGAGCGTCTGACAGTCCCTCCAGGATTCTGCGATCGCTGAATTTATCGTAAAATCAAGCAAACTCCGCTATTTTCACAAATTGCCGCAGATTTTCCACAGATTTTTCCACTTAGACTTTCCACTTAGACGCGTCTTGTGACGTCAGCGCAATGCGCATTCAGTCAAAGAAAGGTTGTTTCTCAGTTCCAAAAATGAAATAAACAGCTTTGCGTTTTCTTCATGCCGATTTACAAGAGCTACATCGGACAAACAAACCGAACGCGGAACAAATCCGCGCTACTCGTTTGGGCTATACGGCGCAGACCATTTATCAGCTCGGACCGGAGCCGCGGGCTGCTCTCAATCACGTGACACCGTTATACACAGCGCTGGGAGATACAGTGAAGAAAGTAGTCGAATTCACCGCGGAATCAATAACATCTCTGTCAAATCTTGTGAGAAGCATTACATTTGGCACATAATTAGGTTAAAGCTACAGACATCAGAACAAACGCCACTGATGTGGAAACCAGGAGAAACATTGTTCAATAAACACAAATCTCCATCATTCACCATGGATTTAACATAGTAAGACTACAGGAACAACTTGTGGCAGAAATGGTCTAATGTCTTAAAGTGTTTTTAAATGCTTCACACAACTTTTCCCAGCACTTCAAAGCTTTAAGTATTACCGAATTTTAAAGTTATTTTTAATGTGATGACATTATTTGTTCATCCTTCATAGGTTGCCCCATTTATAAAACTAAAAGTTTCATAATGTAGGAAAGCAAACACTTATTTAAAAATAGAAAATACATTAAATTACCACTATTAGATGGCTGCAGACTCAGAGAAGTACTTATAGGCTTATCAGCCATTTCCACTCCCTTATATATATATATATTTATTGTATTTATTAAATTAAACAAATCTGAAAAAATCCTCGAGAGACTGGTCTGAGAGGAGCAGCATGTTCAGTTAAAACAGATATTATTGCTTCTCAGAGTTTACAGGCAAATATAGCTGAAATTACAGCACAGGAATTGTCTTTGTCTTGCCTTATATTGTGTTTTATTTGATTTCATCAGACAACGGCTCAATAAAATTATAAATTAGGATTTTTGTGCAGACTAGTTTCTTGGAAGGGAGAGCTGGTTATGAATTCTTAAAGGGATGTGTTTCAGTCACTATTTCATATCTATCCCGTTGACTGACAAGAGAAACAGTAAAATATATATAAAGTAAAACAGTTTTATTGAGAATTTGGCTGCATTAAAATACAGTATGAGCACAGACAGACAATTAGACAGAACAGAACAGGATTGTTTTTCTGTAAATACTCAGTTTTTTTCATAATATTTAGTGAAATTATTTGGTAGTCTGAGGTGGGATGGGCGCCTGATTTATAGATTTGGGGGGGGGGGGGCATCCTGCAATGAAGGATAGTCCATAAGACATTGAGCCATGAGATGTTCAGTTTGAAGCCCTTAAAACACTTAATTTAGATTTTATTTTTATTTAATTTATCTTGAGATGTTTTAAGTTTAAATATTAGCTCAGTGAAGCACTTTAAGCACTAACACTTTTTCAGTAAGTTACCTTTCTTGTAGAATTGTGCTTCAATTAAAGAACGTTAAGTTGAGCAGATTGTTAGTTAATCGTTTACTAGTCAATATTGCCTTTATGAAAATTTGGGTGCACCTAACTTTTGTGCTGGTGCACCTAAGAAAAAAAGTTAGGCGCACCAGTGCACCCAGTGCAAAAAGTTAGTCTAGAGCCCTGAAAGACTAACACTGCATGCATGTGACTTGTGTTATTTACTTTAAGAGCCTGTAAAAATAATTGCATAACTAGCCAGCTAGACTCTAACTATGAAACTAATTAAATTAATCTACCAGAGAAAAAAAAGGTGTGCTATATAAACACACCAGTTGTTAATACTGTACACAATACTGTAGCGGTCCCTCTTCACTCCTACATGGAGCGTCTGGTTATGGTTTAATTTTTTTAAATCTTAATTTTCATCAGTTCCATGCATCCAGCCACTGAACCCAATTTTAATACTGACATGACAAGCATGTTAATACAAGTAACTATAAACGAAGAGCCTACCGTTGTAGTTATGAATGAGTTTGAATCACTAACCAGAAATGTTCAAGGAACAGAGGTGTCACTTGCAACACTTGTGAATAGGCAATTCAAAGAGTACGGTCTAGAGTACTAAAGATAAATAGGGTTCTTTCAAAACATATTCTTATCTACATGCCAAAAGACTTTCAGGCAAGACTCACTGCGAGAGTCCTTCTTGCTGGGTCTGCTTTTCGGGCTGACTGCTTTCTTCTTGCTGGCCTGGATTTGAGTTTGTTCTCTCCACTTCTTCAGCTGGAAATTGATGAATTTCCACATCATCCAGGCCTGGGTCAGGCAGATGGCTGACAGGCATGTCATCCTAAAACAGAGACCATCATTCACTAATACTTCAATATAGAGTCAGATTATCTCAAATTTGAGTCCTACCCTCACTGTTCGATCATTGGATGGGAGGGCTGTCTAAGTCACATCAGCTAACCATTGCATACCTCAAGGTTCGGTGTTTGGCCTTCTCCTATTCTTGATATACACAACTACACCGAGATCATTCAGCTTAATGGTTTTCCCAACCTGCTATGCTATTGACGTGAAGCTCTGACTGCTGTTTAAGCCTGATGACCCCAGAATACAAATACAATTCTTGTGGACGTCTGAGACACGGATCATTGAAAACCACATCCATTCATATTCAACACAGGTCAACACTAGGGATGGGTATCGTTAAGGTTTTTACCAGTACTGCTTATTGATCCGGTAATGTCAAGCTCAAAGTATGCGACACTTTTTACATGTATGCTAGGGTGTGTGTGTGCACATGACGTGAATTTCATCATCAGAACAGTATATGCGCGTACTGCAAGTGCACAGATCGTTTTTAATCGTTTAAACCGTGCGTACAATACAAACGCATCTCGAACATGCACTTCAGATCGTTTTAGCAGTACTCCGTTTGTCCACAAGGTGTCAACACTGAACCAGGCTGTCGAAAAAGAAAGAGAGGACACGGAACTGGAACTACAAACTACTGAAGGTGGCATAAACGATAAGCGCTCGCATTGATGAGCGCATAAGTGGATTTAAACGACATTTGTAACTATTTTAAACAAGTATAAAGACATTTAAATTGCTCAAAACTAGAGATCGACCGATATATCGGTTGACCGATATTTTTCCCGATATTTAAGCATTTTACCATAATCGGTTATCGGTTTTGTAAAAAAAAAAAAATCGGTTTTGAATTATAATCTTTTTTTTTATCACATACATAATTATACAGAGTATAATCAGCAGTGAAATGTGTTCTCTGTATTTGACCCATCCAAGAGCACACACACACCTGGAGCAGTGGACACTGTTCACTCAGGGGTTGATGCTCAGCACGTCCACCGCATGTAACTTTTAACAAGATTCACTTGTTTGAAACACACAAAATGATATTAACATTTACTAACCATGATTTCGCCAATAAACATCTAAATAAATACATCTCTATCGAAATTAATTATGTATTATCTCCGCAAGCGATCGCAGTTTGAGTATAGTTCTGTGTAAATAGATAAACCGCGCTGTCAGCAGTTTTCATAATTTAGAATGACAAAAACATTTTAATAATTCTGACAAAACATGCCAGTTAAGAAATGCCTCACTAAGAAAAAAAACACCAAGAGCATCAATCAATAGATCGCTCACGCTTTAGGTCAGTGTTTCTCAACCAGCGGGGCGAGAGATAAAACTCAAATATAATACATTCACTAATATTATGACTCGCATGTTAAGTAATGTAAAAAAATATATAGCCTATAAATAAATAACAGTACCGCCTCTCGACGTATTCTGTGTTTAGGAGGAGAAATACGGTTCTCATGGCGCTGTGAATACAGACTGAATGGTGGCTCAAAACCGCTGTATGAGTATATAATACACAAACTACTGCTCTCGCTGGATAAAAGAAGCCAGTGTCACACTAGTACACACAAGTTTGGATGGGCAAGTTTTGTAATCAAGGTAAAGTTGATTACAGTGACATGATCGTGCATTAGGCGCGCGTTATGTCCATTATAAATGATGCGCAAACGAACCGTGTATGTGCGCTCTCGATCACTCTAACATCATATTTCTACTTGAATACAGCTCAGTATATAGTTGAATACAGCGACGTGAATAGTGAATATTAATAAAACACTATTTTATGTATTATTATTAAATTAATGCAACATCACAACGAGCCTTTTTAATTATTTATTTAATATGTATTTTATAATTTATTTACTTTTCACTTTGTAGATCCCGGTGAGTTTTCTCCCTTGACTTAGATTAATGTCAGACTCAGAAGTCAACAGGCTTAAAACGGGTGCTTTTACATTTCGTTTTGAAACTCTTCCGCATCGTGTTGTCTGTCACCTCACTCTTCTTGTCAGTCATCTCTCTACACGTGATAAATGAAATCTGATCTGTGATGTAGAGGTCTGCGCGGGACTGTTTTAGGTTTTATTCCGCACACACCCGCTGCCGCGATATATTCACTGTTTGTTCACATTTCTGCTGAAAGAAAGAGAACTAGGCTAACAAATAAAAGTGTAGTCCGCACAAAATTGTATTTATTTTATTCGTTTTGTCAAGAGTCTTGAATTTATTGACTGATAAATGTCAATAACATTTTGCTGCCAACACGGAATAAAGTGTCACAGAGAGAAAAAAAAAGTTATATAAAAATTGTAATCCCTATTTTTATTCGTTTTGTCAGGATATAATTCGTTTAGGCTAACATTCAGCTTACAACACAATAGGAAAAAATTTAGGTTTAGCCTAATATATATTTTATAAGTCTTGTCAAAACACTAAATTCATTTAACATCTTGCTGTTAACACAGTGAAAAGTGCAGCAGAGAAAAATAAATAAATTCAACAGTCTGTCATTTAAAATTATAGAATAAGCGTAATACAAAAAAAGGAAAGACGAGTTGAACGTCCTTCAATGACATCGCATTCACACTCCATCTTTATTCTGATCTGTCACTCATCACAACCTGCCTGTTCTGTTTGAGAGCTGTATATTATATCTGCATCGTTGCACATGCTTTGCTCAGACCCCGCAAATAAAACGAAGCACTGGTTCGTGCTGCAGCGCGCGCATAACGTTCCGAGTGCAGGCTGTACCGGAGCTCGATAAGAATAAAGCGCAGATATGCTATTCTGAAAGGACGTATGGGAACGGGATATTGTTAGACTGCCCGCTCAAATTCAAATTGCGCCAGAGTTACCGACCGTTACCCCCTTGTATTCGGGAAATTAATCCCGCGGCGTAAGAAATCTGGTCGGGACAGCCGCGGCAATGCAGACCTAGACTGCTGTGATGCACGACTCTCGATCGTTCGGTGCACTGCGTTGAGCAGCAGCGTTCAGTTTTAATTGTAGTGTCCTCTAACTGAACAAATGTATTTTTATTACTATAAAAACAATCTAAACGATGGTGCCATGGTGAGCAAGTGACGTAACGGTGTTGCGGCTTAACACCGGATCACGTCTATCGTGGCAAGCCTACTTCACTCAATATCGGTCGAGCACTACTCAAAACCCTTGGAGAGAAAACTGGACAGACACTGGACAGACACTATAGGAAAAATCTCTATAGTGCACATAAGTCGGAGTATACTGCAAGATCAACGGTGTGCAAACTGAGGGAAGAACAATAAATCAGTTTGTGGATCGATTCTGTGATTTTCTGAAAGCGTTGCAGCAGATAGCGGTCTATGCTAGTTTTTAACCGCACACTCAAATGCTCACGAAGAAGAGCGCTTGTGCGTTCAACTGAGTAACGCAAGTGGTTAAATATACTTGCACCTCGGCTTTTATGACGCGAGATTAATACAAACAGCCCACTGCGAACGCTCTTGTAATTTGCTTCAACCTTTTCAAACTTTAATCAATGATTGTTTTAGGTTCAAGTGGTGTGTGTGTAAGTGTGTGTAAGGTCCAGACCAAAGGCAGAAAATATACATTGTAGCTATTTTTTGCCGTTTTGGTTTCTTTTCACACCACACTGTTTGCTCTGGTCCGAACCAGCTGAAACGAACCAAAATGCAGTGACGTAACAACATCCGCTTCACTTGTTGGCTAGGTGTGTCTTTGAACGCATTCCTTAAACTGCTTTTTGATTGGTCAGAAACAGCGTGCTTCTGCCAGCGGTGCTCCCGGAAGTAAACAAAGACAGGAGTCAAATGCAGCAGACAGCACACTGCTATTATGGAGAGATGACTGCGCGGGTGGATTCTCCGCACCTCCTCACAACCCCAAGTTTGTCCGTGAGCTGCCATGCTAAACTACAAACACTTCCTCATCCCATAATGCACAGCGCAGCTGACTACGGCAACTGGTTTAGTCCAAAAATGTGCAGTTCTTTTTGCAGTTGGGTCTGTTTGAGGTCGGATCGCGTTCTCACCACAAACGAACCCTGAGCGTGCCGAGACCACCTCTTCAAGGAGGTACGCTTGTTTGGTGCGCTTTTGGTGCGCACCCAAGTACGATTGCTGCATTCTCACCGGCCCAAACGAAACACACCAAGAGGGAAAACCAACTCTAGTGCGATTCAACCCAACTAAATGAGGCAGGTGTGAAAGCACCCTTAAGCATGTGCCACCCTTAAGCAGTGCCATCTGCTGTTAAAACTTCCACTTGATTGGCTCTATGACTCTCTCTCCTCTCCACCTGTAGCTGGTGTGTGGTGAGCGCATACACTTGATTGGCTCTATGACTCTCTCTCCTCTCCACCTGTAGCTGGTGTGTGGTGAGCGCATACACTTGATTGTCTCAATGACTCTCTCTCCTCTCCACCTGTAGCTGGTGTGTGGTGAGCGCACTGGTGCTGTTGTCCTGTGGCAGCTGTCCCATCATCCAAGTGGATGCTGCACACTGGTGGTGGTTGAGGAGAGACCCCCCCCCCCCCCCCCCCCCACATGATTGTAAAGCACTTTGGGTGTACAACAATACACAAAGCGCTGTATGAATGCATCATTCATTCATTCAAAACTAAGCTAAGAATCCATTCAAAAGAGAAATCGCAATGCATTCGAAAACAAAATATTTTTTTGATGATCCATGAACCACGAGCGCATAGCTACACTATTGTACGTGTAAAAAAATGAAGTATACTTTCGGCTTAACAGTACTCTTATTGGTTATTTTGTTTTAAGGTACCCATCCCTTACCAAAACGACATCACGATTCAGACCTGTCCACAATAACATATCCAAGTCGGCCCAAAACCTTTGATCTGCAGATGGTGCCCAGCTTAATTTCACAGAACACAGGTCATGCAGATTCACGCTACATAATAGGGGTGTCCAAAATTAACCATGCTTTTCTGACATCACTTGTCGCATACGTGCTTTGTCGCAGTAGCATACAATGGCGCAGAGAAGCGAGACGCGAGTAATTAAAAATTCTCCAACTACTTTAAAAGCCGACATCTGGGCATTTTTCGTCTTTTATGAACAACCTGGTAAGCACGACCTGGAGAAGACACACGCTGTGTGTAAATCATGTCACGCACAAATAAAATATGCAGAGGGTAATACCTCGAATTAATAAACTACACTGTACTACATAAGTACTAAAGTACACTCCTTGCATTATGCACTTTTAGCATTTAATTGTGTATTTGTTATAAATGCTCCTGTTGTCTTTTGAGCCCAGGCTTGAATTTAGTTTGATGCATTAAAGAAGCGTGCTTCAGTTCATATATCTGACTGCTACAAAATTGTATACATGAAGTAAAATTGAAATTGAGGATGCAGTGCATCGTGATATTAAATTTTACTTCACATGTATACGAATGTTACAAAATTGTATACATGTGAAGTATACAATTTTGAATTGAAACGAATTGTTGACATGATAATCGATATTGAATTCAAACGAATTGTTGACATGATAATCGTAATCGAACCGTGAGACCAGTGTAGGTTCACACCACTACTACATAACTTGGACTAGCGTCTTCTGCTGTTATGGTCTTATTACAATATATCTGTCAGCTAAATCAAGTAAATATCACCGAGGAGGCAAACATGCAAAATCAAGCTGACTTACCTGACAGTCAGCACATTAAAGTTTCCCTCTGCTAAAGAGAATCCCTGATTATCTGTGCGGGACAGGCCAAAACCAAACGTCAGGACAGAAACGGTGAGCGTCAGGAGGCGGGTGATGACAAACAGCAGAGCCCACAGCGTGAACCTAAGATGCAAACGCAGGCCTCTTAACAACAATTCAAAGAAGATCTCAGCAGAGGAAGGGACATGAAGCAGGCAGACATCATATACAATTCTAAGACTATAGACTAATTCAGTGTATACGTCACGTGTGCATGGTGGCTGCAGAAAAACACTGATAACAAGTGGAGGTAAACGGGTAAAATCCATGGAATAAGAGAAAATTTTTAATCATTTTTGTCGTCAAAGACGCCATTTGACGCTAAAAGCAGATGTTTAAACAGAAACTATGGACAAAACCTGCTGATTACTCGACTTTTAATGCATAAATATTCACATGTGCTGTTCATAGGGGACGTATTGTATTAGCCCTACAGTTACAGCATGAAGTATTATTTAAACGTATGTTAGATTACATGCATTTATTTTCTCACAATCCTGACTTTTTTTCTCTCGCAAATATCCTAATTGGGACTTTATAACTCAATTGAAATTAAAAATAGCGAGTTTGTCAATTCTGAGGAGGAGAAAAAGCCAGAAGAGATAATGGTGAGGTGTTTTTTCTTTTTAGAATTGTGAGATATAATTTCGGAATTGTGAGAATAAAGTCAGAATTCTGAAACATAAAATCCTTTTTTTATATTCTTTTATTCCATGGCTCCATAGACCGTTATCTTCTGCCAGCAGACAGACTCCGCCCACACAAATGTAATCCCCGTTTCGGATCTGTAAGACTATCCCACTATCAATTTCGTTGAATTATCGCTGGGTGACATGCTTTTATAATATGCGGAGAACATTGTAAAAATTAAATCTAATTAACATAATATTTTTGAATCTAACTATTTTGTACAGTCTCCGTGTAATTCGTGTAAAGCGTAAAGGCTATCTCTCCCAGGTTTTCTGCAATGTTTACAAACCTACAGTTGGTCTATATGGCAAGAAAGCTGTGGATTGTTTGAGGAATGAAGATAGGAAGTGAACGAACCCCTTCTGCTTGTTCTCATCACTGAAGTAGAAGAGTCGTGAGGCGTGGAAGAGCAGCTCTACCAGATAATGTGGCACCAGAAGAACCAGACCCAGCCGGTGGAGACTGAGAGAGGACACACACACACGAGTCAGATATACATATATACACACACACAGACACACACACAGTCAGATAAACACACATGAGTTAGACACACACACACACATACACGCACACGTCAGATAAACGCACACACACACACATCAGATAAACACACACACACACACACACACACTAACACACACACACACACACACACACACACACACACACACGTGTCAGACAGACACACACACACGAGTCAGTCAGACAGACACACACACACACACAAACACGAGTAAGACAGACACACGAGTCAGATATACACACACACACAGTCAGATAAACACACGAGTTAGACACATACACACACACACACACATCAGACACACACACGCACGAGTCAGACACACACACACATGCACGCACATGTCAGATAAACACACACACACGTGTCAGATATACATACACACACACACAGTCAGATAAACACACACGCATGAGACAAGACACACACACACACGCACACGTCAGACACACACACACACACACGAGTCAGATAAACACACACACACACAAGTCAGACACACACAAGTCAGATAAACACACACACACACGTGTCAGATACATACACACGTGTCAGATAAACACACACACACACGAGTCAGACACACACACACACACACACACACACACACACACGAGTCAGACACACACACACATACAAGTCAGATAAACACACACACACACACACACACACGTGTCAGACCGACCGACACACACACACACACGAGTCAGACAGACACACACACACAAACGAGTCAGTCAGACAGACACACACACACACACAAACAAACACGAGTCAGACAGACACACGAGTCAGATATACATACACACACATTCAGATAAACACACATGAGTTAGACACACACACACACACACACACACGTCAGACACACACACACGAGTCAGACACACACGCACACGTCAGACACACACGAGTCAGATAAACACACACAAGTCAGATAAACACACACACACGTATCAGATACATACACACGTGTCAGATAAACACACACACACACACACACACGTGTCAGATAAACACACACACACACACACACACACACACACACACACACACACGAGTCAGACACACACACACACACACACACACACGAGTCAGACACACACGAGTCAGACACACACGAGTCAGACACACACACGAGTCAGATACACACACACGAATCAGATACACACACACGAATCAGATACACACACACACACACACACACACACGTCAGATACACTCTTCAATAATTCAAAAACACATCCACAATCTGCTTCCTTATGAAAAAAACATTATTGCTGCACTCCAAACAACCATGCTTTCATATTCTGTGCGGTGGTTAGTTCAGCAGTGACAAATTAAATTCCACCACGAGATAAGTTACTCCCTTAAATTGATTTCCAGGAGATTTTTACCATTATAACGGCATTTTGTAAAACGTATTAGATGTATGCTTCATCTTATGTCAAATTATTGCTTTTAAAATGAAATATACAAATAAAAAATACAATAAAAACCCAAGCTATATTACACAAGGTTTTTACATTAACATATGATACAATTTCTAAAACATTTTCAGCATTGTATTAGGTTTTTATATTATGAAATAATAAAAATTAACTATAAAACCAGCAATATCAGCTCTTAACGAGGCCGAGTCATTCATTCAGACAATTAATTGAATTATGGTTGATTGATTTAGTCATTGAATCCCGTGTATAATGTGAGCATGCGTTGCTCTCAAGCGCAAAACAATTCTGCTGTGATTCCATTCAGACATTTTCATTGACAAAATAAAGCAACAAACATTTTACAATGTAAAGTCTAAAATGTAAGTCAAAATATTTACTTACTGTAAAATCAATATGACATTCACAATCATGCTGATTTCTGGGAAAATAGCACTTCTGCTCATGTGATATTGCTTAACTTTATCTTTTTATATAATATAAGCCAAAACTCATGGGGGGGGCTCTTGAACTAACAGGTTTTGGTCTTGAGGTCGATCACTGATGGGGGGGGGGGGGGGGGGGGTAAACACTCACTTTAGGACGTAGGCACCAGTGATGTGAAATATATAAAGGCAAATGTAGTAAAGTTGACGTGGAATGTCCTCCTAAAAAACAAAAATAAACACATTTTCAGCTTAATAATGCATAACAAACATATTGTATTGGAAAACATTTCTGCCAGCTTCGAATGTGGCAAAAAACTAAGCCTTACCTTTCGCACTTTCTGAAAGTACAGCTCAGGAAGAGCATGGAGCCAGTAGCCGATCTGACAGATATAGAAAAACTTGACTTGGAAACTACAAGACAGAAAGAGGGCTGTAGATTAGTCGCGTGACCAACGCTTGCATACTAACACACAGCTTACTGTTTGAGATTTGCAGCTTTTCAGTGTTGTTTGGAGGGTTTAAGATCTTGTACTGATCAAAAATGGACAATGATGCGTGCAATATATCAAATGTGACCCTGGAGCACAAAAGCAGTCTTAAGTCGCTGGGGTATATTTGTAGAAATAGGCAAAAATACATTGTATGGTCAAAATAAAAAAAAAATCTTATATGCCAAAAATCATTAGGATATTAAGATCATGTCCAATGAAGATATTTAGTAAATTTCCTACCGTAAATATATCAAAACTTAATTTTTGATTAGTAATATTTATTGCTAAGAATTAATTTGAACAACTTTAAAGATGATTTTCTCAATATTTAGATTTTTTTGCATCCTCAGATTCCAGATTTTCAAATATCTCCACATTTCATCTCGTCACTAAAATCATTCGATTCGGCCTCTTCTTCATTTCTCAGCGGTAACACAAATGGCCTGACATATATCTTCTGAATAGGGGTGTGCGAAATTGAATTATTTATTTTTTTCCGATAATTAGATGATATTTTGTCGTTATTATGCTGATATCTGACTGCCGTGGACAGCTGCAGTGATTGATATTCTTCATATTCTGTGTGCTCAGTTCACAACAGTCATTAATTCATCTTGTCAAACAAGTTTGCATTGATTTTTACCTTTAACGGGCAATTAAAAAAATACAATAATCTAAAAGTGCGCATTTTTTTATCAAATTGCTACATTTAATCATTCAGTCAGCATAATAAGACATTCAGGCGACAGCATCAACACAATGAATCCTTGCAGAAGTTGCATCTGAAGATGCATTTACACACTGTTGGGACACGGATCGGTTAGAAATGCATCATGTTCAATTTTGCTAAATTAACCCTTAAGACTGGTTTTGTGCTCCAGGGCAGGGCTCTAGACTAACTTTTTGCACTGGGTGCACTGGTGCGCCTAACTTTTTTTTTTTAGGTGCACCAGCACAAAAGTTAGGTGCACCCAAATTTTTATATAGGCAATATTGACTAGTGAACGATCAACTAACAATGTGGTCAACATAAAGTTCTTTATTTGAAGCACAATTCTACAAGAAAGGTAACTTACTGAAAACGTGTTGGTGCTTAAAATGCTTAAAGTTAAAACATCTCAAGATAAATGAAATACAATTAAATCTAAATTAAGTGTTTTAAGGGTGTCAAACTGAACATCTCATGGCTCAATGTCTTATGGACTATCCTCCATTGCAGTCACATGCCCCTCGGATGGCCAACTCCTGTATTTTGTCCTTCTTGATCTTTGGCCTCGGCTAAACCAGCTGACCACACTCACTCTAGCATCAACATTTTCCAGACTTGACCCTCTACACTGATTCTTATCAGATCTTCCACTGTGTCTGAATGAAGGGATGATAGTGCAGTGCTTCTCAACCCCCCCTTAAACCTATAAAACAATCCGGCGCCCCCATCCCACCTCAGACTACCAAATAATTTCACTAACCATTATGAAAAAAAAAGTATTTAAAGAGGAAAAAAAAAACACCTGGTCTGTCTGTGCTCATACTGTATTTTAATTAGGGATGGGTATCGTTAAGGTTTTAACGGTATTACTCCTCTTATCGATCCGGTACTTTAACTGTATTCTTATCTGTACTTTTATTTATTTATATATATACACGCGCACACACACACACATATATATATATATATACATACATCTATATTTATATGAAAGATTAGAAGCTTAATTAACATTGCTTTATATTCTGAAATATTAAATAAATATTTAATTAAATAAATATAAAACATCAATTTGTAAATGCACCAGTGTGCAGGCATTTTTAGTGTTTTATATACATAGGATACAGTAAGAACATGAACAAAGAAACAAAGTTAAACAAACTGACAAATATACCATTTGTCATACCATAAAACAAATGTACAAATGAAATGAAAAAAAAACGTGATTTAATTTTTCCATGAATGTCTACTAACATTAATGTTCAGGTAAGTAATAGCTACAAAAGAAATCTTAAAGTGATCAAATGTAAATGAACATTGCATAGTTTTCACTGTATATATTGATAGATTAATGCTTAAAGCTATAACTTTATTCAGATTAAGAGCTGTGAGTGATTTTCTCTTTGCATTTTGTTCTTTGATTAACATTAATGAAGCACCAGTCTGTCACTAAAACAAAATATTGACACACACAATTTTCTCCCAACTGTTCTCGTTCACTTTAAGACATAAACTGTGTTTAAGTGAATTCTCTCCAAGCCGGCCGTTTTTACATGCTTTGTGTTTAATTGATCGTTTGGACGCGCCTGAAGCTCAAAGTGTACTTTGCCTGTCAGTTTTAGAGCACGCCGCGCACGCACACACACACACACACACACACACACACACACTTCAGCCTGGGGAACAGCGTCTCTCGTGCGGATTGTACTTTAAACATTTTATTATCAAACATGTCCAACAATTTAGTAACTGCAAAGACGGCATTTTACAACAATTGACAAACAATTGATCTGATTCTGACGTTCAGGTTTGGGCTTTCATATTGCGCGTGCTGAAACTCCTCCACGTGAGCGATCTCGCTTCTGATTTGAGAATAGCAAAAATGCATTATAGACAAAAGCTTGGGGTCCGCCCTTCACTATCTCTGATTGGTTTAGACCACGATATGAGCCTAATGTGTGTCTGTTGTTAAAGCACAGGGAGACTCAGAGTCACGGATACTTTTTTTTCTTTTCTCGAACGGCTGGACGCACCAGTGCGCCCTCAGATTTTTTTTAGTCGCACCCTTGAGAAATTAGGTCGCACTCTTGAGCCCTGCAGGGTCACAAATGTTTACTTCATTAAAAAAGCAACACAGACCTGCCAGATGAGTCTCTTGGCGAGTCGTGTATTAAAATATTTATTAAAGAACAAGAACAACCCTGTCATACCTCGGGTTGCAAAGGGATGAAACATTTCCAGAAACTTTCCGGAAGATTCCAAAAACAAAAATCCATAAACACTGGAATGTTCCTGAAACACTGGAATGTTCCTGAAAACACTGGAATGTTCCTGAAATTCTGAAAGTCTTTTTGTAACCCTGTCATACCACAATGCATTTGCAGATCTTCTAACAAAGCAGGTGAGGAACGCATGTCTGAATAGCATGTGAGAATTAATGGAACAAAGGGATGATACGTCACATGACTTCACACTCACGCCATGTGGATGTGAGGATAACCTTCCCAAAGAAAAGTTGGGTTTGTCACAAACTCCTCCTGTGGATTGAAGAAACCGTCCGTTAGTCTGTGTACACATGAGGGTAGATGTGAGACGTCATGAGCGGAGCTCTTACGGTGGTGAGGAAGCTGCAGCCCCAGATGAAGGAGAACAAGTAGAAGGTGGCCAGCTGTCCCGACTCATTGAACTTGCTGTGCTTGGTCTTGGACAAGTGTAGCCGACGATTGATTTTCTATTGAAACACAATCAGGTTACTGCCTTGAGAGCAATTTGAGGAAACCATTCAAATCGGTTTCAAGAAACTGTCTGGTCTAACGAGCAATAAATGACAAAACAAATTCACAATATTTTATCTCAAAATATATAAACGTATGTGCAACATACTTTTGCATGCATACATGTGTGACCCTGGAGCACAAAACCACTCTTAAATATTTGTAGCAATAGCCAAAAATACATTGTATGGGTAAAAATTTTTGATTTTTGTTTTATGCCAAAAATCATAAGAATATAAAGATCATGTTCCATGAAGATATTTTGCAAATTTATACTATAAATATATCAAAACTTCATTTTTGATTAGTTATATACATTGCTAAGAACTTAATTTGAACAACTTTAAAGATAATTTTCTCAATATTTAGATTTTTTTGCATCCTCAGATTCCAGATTTTCAAAATATTGTCTAATCATAACAAACCATACATCAATGGAAATATCATTTATTCTGCTTTCAGATGATGCATACATCTAAATTTCACAAAAATTGACCCTTATGACTGGTTTTGTGTACCATGGGTCACATTTATAAACTACCGTTAAAAAGTTTGACTTCAGTGACAATTCTCATTATTTATTGTTTTTTTATGTAAGAAATTACTACTTTTATTCAGCAAGGATGCATGAAATTGATCAAAAGTGACATGTTACTAACATAGTTCTGAACTTTCTATTAATAACTAAAAGTTTCTTGAGTTCTTTAAAACTGTAACAATATTAAGTGTTTTTAACTACATCTCTGATTCAATAAATGCAGCCTTGCTGAGCATTAATACACATGTTTTTAATGACAAATGATGCAATCAGTCTAACAGTGAAGTACAGCGTCCCCTTCTCTTGACATCTGATTGCTACTGAAGAAACGCTGAGGATCAGAGAATACACGCCGGTCCTTACGTCGAGTATGTACTCCTGAATCAGGGCGTGAAGGATTACAGCAATGAGCAGGTAAAAGACGACCGTGGCCATGTCCTTGGGACCGGATCTGTAGTAGTTGACCGGCTCAGGCTCGTCCTCTGCATCTGAACAAAACCAAAGCTCATGTAAACTCATGAGACGCATCATCTCATCACTAAAATCATTCTTCTTCATTTATCAGCGGTAACACAAATGGCCTGACATTTGAAACTTTTTTTTTGTAATAATTAGATGATATTTTGTCATTATTGTGCTGATATCTGACTGCCGTGGACAGCTGCAGTTATTGATATTCTTCATATTCTGTGTGCTCAGTTCAATTCAGTGATTAATTCATATTAATATGAAATATTTCATATTCATTCATATTTTCATGTGTTCCTGTGGCTCAGTGGTTAGAGCATTGCGTTAGCAGCGCAAAGGTTGTGGGTTCGATTCCCAGGGAACACACATACTGACAATACAAATGTATAACCTGAATGCACTGTAAGTCGCTTTGGATAAAAGCGTCTGCTAAATGCGTAAATGTTCATAAAAGTGAATTGATTTTTACTTTTAATAAGCAATAAATAAAAAAAATCTAAAAGTGTGCATTTTTTAATCAAATTGCAACATTTAATCAGTCAGTTAGTAACAATAAGACATTCAGACAAAACAGTACTGTAGCTGTTTGGAAGTGTTTAAACCTCCAGCAGAAGGCAGCGAGTCACTGTTAACGAGTGAGTCACTGTGACTGAACCGAATCATTTAACGGTTGATTCACTCAGGAACGAATCACTGAGACACAAAACAGTGCTGTATCTGTTTGGAAGTGTTTAAACCTCCAGCAGAAGGCAGCGAGTCACTGTTTACGAGTTAGTCACTGCGACTGAACCGAATCATTTAACGGTTGATTCACTCAGGAACGAATCACTGAGACACAAAACAGCGCTGTATCTGTTTGGAAGTGTTAAAACCTCCAGCAGGTGGCAGCGAGTCACTGTTAACGAGTGAGTCACTGCGACTGAACCGAATCATTTAACGGTTGATTCACTCAGGAACGAATCACTGAGACACAAAACAGTGCTGTATCTGTTTGGAAGTGTTTAAACCTCCAGCAGGAGGCAGCGAGTCACTGTTAACGAGTGAGTCACTGCGACTGAACCGAATCATTTAACGGTTGATTCACTCAGGAACGAATCACTGAGACACAAAACAGTACTGTATCTGTTTGGAATTGTTTAAACCTCCAGCAGAAGGCAGCGAGTCACTGTTAACCAGTGAGTCACTGCGACTGAACCGAATCATTTAACGGTTGATTCACTCAGGAACGAATCACTGAGACACAAAACAGTGTTAATATTAACTTGTTAAATCACTCACATTTATAATCATGCTGGTTTTAAGTAAAAAGGCACTCTTCATGTGATTTTATCTATACACACATTTCACATTTTTGTGATCATTCGTAGTGTATTTTATTAGATTGAATCATGCGGCGAACAAACAAACGCTAGGCTTCATCACGTAATGCAAGCGTGCATGCCGCAGGTGTTTTGTGTGGTTTTTACTAAATGTCAAACTGCACATCGTTAAAACAACAATTACGATATTATCAGATGATATACATCGCACACACCCCTACTTCTGAAACAGGTAAGGCCGATTTACTTCAATTCGGCCTGTGCTAAGACATACTAAGTCACAGATAAAATACATACAAGAACATGCAAATTCATATTAGTCAATAAACCAGATTGATTCATATTTTAGACAGTTATTTCAAACGTGAACGGCCACAAAACATGACATTTGCACTGGCCTTCGCAGGTGAAAAACAAGCGCACTTCCATAATGTACTTAAAGCGCTGTTTTAATATTTAACACACTAAAAAATATTATTTAGTACTTCTTATTATAAGAAAGTGTACTCAACTGTGCTATTTTGGGACGCCATGAATTTTTATTAAAATGCACTTAAACATTTTTTTAAATACACTTTAATTTTTTTTTTATAAAAGAAAAATGTAATAATAATAGTTGCACCATATTTCACTCACTAGTACACTCAAGTGGTGACTAAATAAAAAAATTATATTTACATTTATCAGACGCTTTTATCCAAAGCGACTTACGACATTATTCAGGTTATACATTTTTGTCAGTATTTGTGTTCCCTGGGAATCGAACCCACAACCTTTGCGCTGCTAACGCAATGCTCTAACCACTGAGCCACAGGAATACAATACCATAGAACAGTGCTTCCCAAACTGTGGGCCACGGCCCCCTGGTTGGCCGTAGCGGTATTGCAGGGGGTCGTAGCTAGGCTAAATCTAAATATTTAAATAATTAAAATATTCCGTTTTTTCTAAAATGTGATTCCCCCCCTCCCCCCTCCTTATTACACAAACGAAATTTAGACATTTTTAGGTTTATTTTTTTTTTTAAACATAGTTAGGTATTTTATTGCAATAGATTTGTGCACTATGTACAGTAGCTTCTGTTTAGGAATGCACTGAAATTAAAATTCTTAGCCGAAGCCGAACAAAAACTCTGGGCCGAACAATTTTGCCTTTTTTTTCCACTATTGCATAAACTAAATAGACAAAATCAGCTTTTTACTGTTTTTGTCCTGCTTTACAAAACAAATTATATTAATAATTTACTTAACACTGAACATTTTATACATCATATCAGACATTATACCAACAAAGCACAATTTAACTTCAAATTAATAAGTTAGTAAAATTATATTTTTTGGCCATTTTTGAGACCCCCCTTCCTGAATCAGGCATGTATTTATTTCTGTACAAATAAATGCAGCCTTGCTGAGCAGAAGAGACTTATTTTAAAATATTATAGATTCCAATTTGAACATTATTGGTGAATGTTATAGTAAATGTATTAATACAGCTGTTGTAGGGTAATTATGTTATCATTATTATTGTCTTTTGACAGAACAACAGTAAAATTACAATACTAACATTTATGAATGTTGATGGAGCTTTTATTTTGGCGGAAACAAGCAGGAAGACCTCAGTGTTTATTTTTGTTGACAACAGAATGCAGATATATCTCATTACAAATTTGGTGTTTATCACACGTATCACATTGTCAAACGGCTTTAAACAAAATGAGCAAATTATGAGCAATGGTGTTTCAGTGCTTTGGACTTTGAACCCTGGCGCCGCGAGCTCGTGCAGCGCTGTTTGAATACATGCAATTCGTGCGTGTTTTATAAAACATAACATTCTGTAGTTTATTTACTAATCGTTTGATTAGTAAATAATTTCTACGATTTCAATCATCACAGTAACCAGCAACAACCACCCCTTCCTCTTGTCATCTGAGATATGAGATGCAGTGTAGTAGTCTCTCGCTGTCGGTGTTTTGTGCTTGTAATGATTTTTGCGTCTCTCTTGCGGACAGTTTTAAATGCTTCCACACTGCAGACGTGTTTGCTGCTTTAGTGTGCGCCTCTATGTGATCGTGCAACGTCATTGTTCGGTACAAATTATTCAGTCTTTTCGCTAATTCGGCCGAACACCGAAATAGTTTTTTTTCCTATTTTCAGCGGAACATTCGGTGCATCCCTACTTCTGTTACACACTTTGATGCAATATAATTGTAAATAGTACGCAGAGAGTGTTGTATTATGGATTTAAATAGGCCTATATTTGTAAATAATGTTTACATCATCTTAATTTCACCAGCATATAAAAATATTACATTTTATGGTAGTTCTCAAAGTTCACATGGAATTCTTAATAACTGGTTAATAAATGTTGATAATTTTGTGCAGAGACAAATCTGCTCTGCTTTATTAAATATTTTGAATGTACAAATATATATGTAAATATATCTTTATACCATTAATCTATATATTTTTTAACGAAGAGGTTGGGAGGGGGGGTTGTGGAGCTATTGCTATGTTTTTGGGGGGCCTAACCCCTCTGAAGTTTGAGAAGCTCTGCCATAGAAATACATTAATTGAATACAGAGATAGTATGTTAAAAGTGCATTTTACTTTATATTCATGGCATCACAAAATTGCACAGTTGAGTACACTTAGATAAGAGTATCATAAGAATAATTTTTAGTATTTTAAATACAAAAACAGAGCACTTTAAGTACCTCATGAAAGCGTGCTTGTTTTTCACCTGGGTTTATACGAGGGTTTATTAATTTTATTATAAATCGAAATTATGGTTTTAAAAGAATCCTTCAATCACACTGTTTGCTATTTAATTGTAGTCTATAATTTAATGATTGGTCACATTTATTACAGCTTGGACCCTTGCTGACCGTTATGTTTTAATTATGTGTTAGAATAAGCGTGATCGTAAGATCCCGATCGTACCTGTGTCCAGGCTTTGTGTCACATTATACTGGACCGTGATGAACATAATTGCAAATTTTGCGGTCACCTGCAATAAAATAAATAAAGTCACATTAATACATACAAGCAATACTGATACGAACTGCAGCAGAGTCAACATTAAAACCAAAATGACTTTAGCTGTATTAATAAAGCCAGTTTAAATGACGAGGTGGTGTAACGAGGACCATGTGATCAAGCGCCTTTATGCTTTCATGTTTAGTGCTGCCGTTTAATATAAAACACTCGTCTCGTTACAGCTAATATAGTGCATTTTACTACATAGACACCAAGGTTTCATGATAGATATGTATATTGATGCATGAGAGATTATGTGATGATCTTGTTATTATACGAGTTTAAGAGTAAAAAATAACCTAAAATGTGATAATCATGTTGCTATATCCGTATAAAAGTACAAAAAATACCTCAAATGTGATGCATATATTACTATATGAGTATTTTACTTTTAATAACATCAAATATGATCATGTGATATGATCATAAAATGTTTAATTATAGCTAATTATAAACTCAAATGTGATGAACTGGTTGATTTTAATAGTAAATATTAATGTGGAGCACAAAAGGGGGATATTTGTAGCAATAGCCAACAATACATTGCATGGGTCAAAAATTATTATTATTTTTTTATGCAAAAAATCATTAGATTATTAAAATCATGTTGCATGAAGATATTTTGTAAGCTTTCTATCATAAATATATCAAAACGTAATTTTTATTATTAATATGCATTGCTAAGACTTCATTTAAACAAATTTAAAGATGAATTTTCTCAATATTTAGATTTGTATGCATCCTCAGATTCTAGATTTTCAAATATTATCATATAATAACAAATACAAAAATATAATAATTTACACTTAAGACTGGTTTTGTGGACCAGGGTCACATAACGTTATATACTAATTACAACAGCATGTTATCATATGATTGTAACATTAAAAGCCTCAAACACGATGGCTATGTTCTATCTGGTGGATTTAATAGCGAGCAAACATGATTAGCATGCTATGTATTGAGTTTAACAGTAAATAACAATCGGAGATCATCACCTCAAACATGAGCCCCAGCAGGACGACCATGGCCACACACGACACCATGTCCGCGTGATTCTGGATCACAAACTCGTGGCTCAGCACGGGGGGGCTCTTGTTCTTCTTTCTGAAGCCCATGGCTCTTCTCTCGCGGGGGACAACGGCTCCTGATCAGGGCAGAGACGCCCAGCTGAAGCAGATCTCGGGGAAACACACTCCGAAGCCCTGCTGCACTCACACTCGCGCACGACGTGTGCCGGAAGCCGTGACTCACGCGACGGAGAGCGCGTGCGTCGTAATAAAAATACACAACAAATATATATTTTTGTATTAATTGTACATAACAAGACAGGGAACTTCCAACAACATACGGAACATTAACCATAAATAATACAAATAATGAACATAAATAATAATAATTATACTCACAACAATAATAGAAACGATGAGGGACGACGGGAAAAACACAAGGTGCACGAATCAATAGAGATCAAAATAAAAACACACTAAAATAATAAGAGTTTCAGACTTTATATTTAGTTTGTTTGCTTGTATGAATATTTACCTATCAATAAAACAAAGTTCACAACATCCCCAAGAAAAAAAAAAAGATTTAAATCACACTTTAAAAAGCAGATATCTTGATAAAACAAATCATTGATCTGTATAAAACGGCAGCTGAATACAATTATAATACGTTAATTCGGAATTTAATTGTTATAGGATTTTGTTATATGACACGTCTGCAAAAAGTACTAAATAATAAATTATACGCGATTATGGGCTCCCCACATCACAGAGTTATTAAAAATGTATGACATCAGTAAAGTATCTATAAATACGGCGTTGAACTGTAAAGTAGGAAATGATCAGAAATGAACTTAGAAAGATGGCAATGGATGAATTAAAGCTTAAAAATATAGTTACTTATGGATTAGAGAGTGTATTTCTTTATCTTAAGAGAACAGAGCCGATGAAGGGAGTTTTTTTTAATGTTTTTGATGAAATGGGTAAACTCTGAACCACACTACAAAACACAAGTAGCCAGCAATAATACACATTAATGTTAGTGTTACCCGCCATAAAATCGAAGAAGTAAAAGAACGGAAAGGGACTTTTATTTTGACTTTAGCCTCGGGACTTGAGCGGAAGCGCCTTTCTTGACTCACGCACAGCCTTAGCGCGGTTGTTTAGGTATGCTCAGTTTACAGTTTTGCACCTTTTTAACGACATATATATATATACTTGCCGTCGATTCATTTGTATTTGTTTTATTATCTCGAAACACATTTTCTAGCTTACACATTCAGTGCCTTACTTTAATATTTCATTAATACAACGCAATTTTTTTACATTAAGTTATATTTAATTATGTTCAAACCCACAACTTTCTAAAGCGGATTAGAAAATGATATTATATGACACAGACTAATTATAATATCTTAAAATGTTTTTCCGTTCATTGTAATGAGATTCCACTCACATTTACTATAGTAATGTATGTTTGTGATGCCTATTTTAAACAGATATGGCAGGCACAGATATGGACCCCGAGGTGGCTCTGGGCTTATTTGAAGAAGGAGCCACGCTTGTTTTACTTGGTGTGCCTCAGGGCTCTGTGTTGGGACTCGACTACAAAAGCTGGACCCTGGGCCCTCGGTTCCGTGGGGTGAAGATGATTCCTCCAGGGCTTCACTTCCTCCACTTCTGCTCCGCCAGCACTAGTGAAGCATGTGGGGATGTTGGCCCCAAAATGGGCCTGTTTCTGTCCCTAAAACCCCGGGAGGTGCTTGTAGCCCACTGGAACCCGAGAGAAGAAGATTTGGAGTTCTCACGGGACCCAGAGGAGGCCGAGCGCATACGGGCCAACCTCAGAGAGCTGGATGGGTATCTGGGCCCCTATCCCTACGAGACTCTCCGAAAATGGGTCTCCCTGACCGACAGACTGAGCCAGGAGCTGGCCGCCGCTCTGCAGCCCCTTAGCGGGAGGGTGTGCGCCTTCAGCGACGTGATCCCGGAGCTGCAGCTGACCCACACTAAAGACCGCGAGGAGCAGAAGCTGCTCCGCAACGACCGGGAGTGTAAGAGCATGAAGGAGGGGCTGGACAGACTGCCACGGATGAAGCAGAGGGAAGGCACGGAGCTGCGGTTCTCCTCCATCCCCACACAGCCATACCCTCCCGGGGCCACACCTGCTCAGATCACACAGTGTAACATGGATCGGAGTTACGCTCTCAACTCTGTGCTGGAAACGCATTATAAAGAGCAGCCGCTCAATGTGCTAGGTGAGCATCGGTTGCTTTTCAGTTTACTAACTGTGTTTACCAACTGCTGTTCAGTTTACTAACTGAACATCGTGTTAAATCTGAAAGGATGGTGTTTATATTATATACACACACATCTTTATTGACCCTCTATCTCTAGCACTCTCTATTCTAATTCTATTCTTTAAAAAAAATCCCTTTTAGACTTGCACTCTAGTCTAGAACTGCTTGTTTTCTTAAAAAATTAACACTAGCTTCTCTATTCTTTTTGTATTCTATATATTTGTTTTCGTTTTATTTATTATATAATTAACAAAAAGCAAAAAAAGTCCTCTAATTAGTGCTGTCAAACGATTAATCGCATCCAAAATAAAAGTTTTTGTTTTCATCATATATGTGTACAAATACACAACATACAATATATATAAAAATATATATGATATATTATATTATACTATATAAAAATAACATATTTTTCTTAAATATATGCATAATAAATATACACAGTGCACACACATTATGTAA
This sequence comes from Oxygymnocypris stewartii, assembly GCA_003573665.1. Classification (NCBI taxonomy): domain Eukaryota; kingdom Metazoa; phylum Chordata; class Actinopteri; order Cypriniformes; family Cyprinidae; genus Oxygymnocypris; species Oxygymnocypris stewartii. Next base: position 348,653 of record QVTF01003943.1, on the reverse strand, counting down.
ACAAAAACTGTTATTTTGGATACCATTAATCGTTTGACAGCACACTACCTCTAACACTAGCTTTCTCTATTCTTTTTCTATTCTATCGGTTTTCTTTTTATTTATTATTTAATACAAAATAAAAAACCTTGCTACGTGTACTGCGTTAAGCTAACCGATAATTGTTACAGCACTTGCACATCATTGCTCTTTTGATTGCTTCCCTTCTCCTTATTTGTAAGTCGCTTTGGACAAAAGCCTCTGCTAAATAAAAAAACTAAATAGAAATTTTAAAACAAGCGTTTAAGTGTTTCCTTGGTTACCGCTGTAAACAAAGCAGCGCTGCTCTTATAAACAGCAACGATACAGTGTTTCCTTGGTTACCTCTGTAAACAAAGCAACGCTGCTCTTATGAACCGCAACGATACAGTGTTTCCTTGGTTACCTCTGTAAACAAAGCAACGCTGCTCTTATGAACCGCAACGATACAGTGTTTCCTTGGTTACCGCTGTAAACAAAGCAGGGCTGCTCTTATGAACAGCAACGATACAGTGTTTCCTTGGTTACCGCTGTAAACAAAGCAGCGCTGCACTAATGAACAGCAGTGATTGTTTTTCCTTGGTTACCGCTCTAAACAAAGCAACGCTGCTCTTATGAACAGCAGTAATACAGTGTTTCCTTGGTTACCGCTGTAAACAAAGCACGCTGCTTTTATGAATTTTAATATGCGTTATGCAGAGGCAAGAGGAAAAGAAAAAATACCATCTAAACGTTTCTAAAGACAGTAAGTTCCCCTCAGACACACATTCATATAAACTACCCCTAACTGAATCGTGCTTCATTTAGCATCTCAACCGATTTGAATCATCACATATATGAATCGATTATCAACCGGCTCGCGGTTAATCGTTACATAATTTCTACTAATACTGTGAAATGTTCTCCAGGGAATGTATAAATCTAGTTATAATTTGTGCACTGCACTGCTGAAGCCTCGACTGTCTCTGTCTGCAGGAGAGCTGCAGTTCGCCTTTGTTTGTTTCCTCGTGGGGAATGTGTACGAGGCCTTCGAGCACTGGAAACACCTGCTGGCTCTGCTGTGCCGCTCCGAGGAGGCCATGAAGGAGAGGACGCACCTGTATCTGGGCCTCATCGCCGTCCTCTACCATCAGCTGGGAGAAATCCCGCCGGACTTCTTTGTGGATATCGTGTCGCAGAACAACTTCCTCACCACCACGCTTCAGGTGCGCTTCACGACTCCCGCTCAAACTCAGACGAGACTTCAAGTCATCTTACAGTCAACATTGAGTCAGAACGTTTTACTTTACTAATGCATATTTGTGATTAGCATAATTCACCAGGCATCAATATTTCATAGCGCAAACAGATTTTTTCTTTTCAAATATCTTCTTTCATCTTTATTTTTTCTCTATGGCTGATGTCAAAGACACACAAGCTTTTAGTTAATATTAATATTCAAATAGCTGTTCACCATGGCCTTTTTAAAACCGTAATATGTGGCCCTGGAGCACAAAAGCAGTTTTAAGTTGCTGGGGGATATTTGTAGCAATAGCCAAAAATACATTTTATGGGTCAAAATTATTCATTTTTCTTTTATGTCAAAAATCATTAGGATATTAAGATCATGTTCCATGAAGATATTTAGTCAATTTTCTACCGTAAATATATCAAAACTTAATTTTGTATTAGTAATATGCATTGCCAAGACTTAATTTAAACAACTTTAAAGGTGATTTTCTCAATATTTCGATTTTTTTTGCATCCTCAGATTCCAGATTTTCAAATATTATCCGATCATAACAAATCATACATCAATGGAAATATTATTTATTCAGATTTCAGATGTATAAATCTCAATTTAAAAAAATGTACCCTTATGACTGATTTTGTGCTCCAGGGTCACATTAAATGTTTTCAGGGGTTGAGGGACCTGCAGGAGCTTCTAGAGTTGATTAAAAGCTAAAAATGAATGAAATTATAAACATATAAAATGTATTTATTTTATTTTTATCTAAGTAAGGCCACTTATACAGGAGATCTGTAAAGTCAAAATATGTTTAATTGTTAATGTTAAATAATTGTTCAATGTTTAGTTGTTACATTTAGTTTTCTTAAAAAGCGGTCATGACATGATTTGTTTTTATTTCTTGAGGTGTACTTATAATAAATATAATGATAATAAAGTTTGAAATCCAAACATATATTTGCACAAATTATGATTTTCAAGACATTTTAAAGAGGCTTGTCAGTAACCGCAACTGTTATCATCGTATGGGCCACCTTGATATCGTATGGGCCACCTTGATATCGCACGGGCCACCTTGATATCGCACGTGATAGAGGGCTTTAATAGCATTATTATCCATATAAAAGCACCGATTCTTTTCCTGACGCTCGGGTCCTTCTGTGTGTTTTCGACACCATCAGGACAAGGGTGGGTTAAGCTGATTTTAACGGAGCAGTGATTTCTTATACGGCAAAAGATTAAGCAACATTTCTCCTGTCCTGACCCCTTTAAAATAACTTTTTTTCTATTTGAATTATATATATAAAAAAAAATGCTTTTAAAGCTGAATTTTCAGCATCATTTCTACAGTCACATGATGCTTCAGAAATCATTCTAATATGCCGATTTGCTGTTCTCATTATTATTATTATCAATATTTATTAACAGCTGAGTATTTTTTTCATGATTCTTTGATGAACAGAAAGATCCAAAGATCAGCGTTTATCTGAAATTTCATAGCTTTTGTAACATTATATACTATACCATTCAAAAGCTTGGAGTCAGTATCATATATTTGTATTTTTTTGGGAAAATAAATTAATACTTTTATTTAGCAAGGATGCTTTAAATTGATCAAAAGTGATGATAAAAACATTTATAATGTCACAAATGTTTCTATTTCAGATAATCTTTCTATTTATCAAAGAAACCTGAAAACATTATACTCAGCTGTTTTCAACATAATATAATAAAAGTTTTTTGAGCAGCAAATCAGAATATGATTTCTGAAGGATCATGTGACTGTAGCAATGATGCTAAAAATTCAGCTTTGCAATCACGGAAATAAATGACATTTTAAAATAGAAAATACTAAAATCTTTATAAATAAAAATTAAAATGTTGACCGGTAGTGTACTTTTACGTCCCATAGTATATATGTTATAATATATATACAAATATAAATGTAACAGTGTTTTAGCATGTTTGCTCTCATGATTAAAGATCATGCATTGCTATGCATTTATCAAATCGTGGCTGTTTTTAGTGTAAATGGTCTTTTCTTTCTATCGGTGCATTGCAGGACTTCTTCCAGTTTGCCAGCAGTCCCGGGGTCGACAGCACATTACGGAAAAGAGCAGAAAAATTTAAAGTCCATCTGACCAAAAAGTTTCGTTGGGACTTTGATGCAGATCTTGATGAGTGCGCTCCAGTAGTGGTGCATCTTCCGGACTGATGCAGCATCACTGAAACACCTCGTGTCTTGACTGCATTCATCTGACCCTCCAGCATCTGGATATCCTCCGAAAGTAATATTAACCCTTCTGTTTTAATAAAGATAACTATTTCATTTCATTGTTCTTCATTTGCCTTTTTCTGACCCTGACATTCTCAGTGTTCCCAACTTAGCAATTGTGTTGCCACTTTTCAGACTACCCTAGCAATTGTTTCTTCCAAAAGCACCTAGCAACAAATTTAGCTATTTTACCATTTATTTGGTGACTTTTAGCATCTTTTGATAAGTGATTCAAACGATAAAAAGCACACATTTACCATCTAAACTACACAAAAAGAGAAAACCGAATATGCCTAGTAGTGCACACAGCTATTGTGCGCATAGCTGTTATTTGATATTGTTTAATTTAATAATAATAATACGCTTTGTAAGTAGCTTGCGATTGTTGATCACTGTAAGATCTAGAAAATGTAAATGGTGCTAGTCATTTTCCAGGACATTATCGGTTGTAAACCGAAAACACAAAATACAATGCGTAATAAAAAATGCAGGTAAAAACCATGTAATACAGAGTATTCCTTCATATGAATATAGTAGACTGCCCTATTTTTACAGACTTTTCTTAGCATACTAACTACTAATACGCTGCTTAAAAGTATTGTTCAGAATGTCAATTTCTTTTTCTCATTATTTTTTTTGTTAAATTGTAATCGTTCAAAAATGTGCACATTTTCAATAATTCAATGCTTAATAGTTATTTGTATTTTTTGCTGAGATTTTATGTAGTGATGACAATAGTCTTTCAGCAGCAAATAGACTGAAGGTTAGTTGGCAGCACTGCACTGAATAGCCTGACCTGCCACTAGAGGGCAGGTCAGGACACATGAAATGATGTCTTTGAGACTCTGGACAGTCTGATGTTTTGTGAAGACCTGCTGTTTGTCTGCATATGTGCTCATTCATGGCATTTCTTCAAAGTCTGTACAATATCTTCAGCACAAGAATCAGTGTGCACTCTTTTCAAAGTCACCCTGTATGCCGAGACAAACATGACTATTAATAATAATGCTCGCGTGTAGATGTAAACAAACCCAGAGACTTTGGTATTAAATGTCAACTCAAATCATAAATTCAAAGCTTTTCCTATCGTTGCTGATTATTTTAACGATCTTTATTATTTCCCCTCAATGTAACATTTTCATGGCATCAGTTTGCAGCAATTCTGTTTTACATTCGTGTACATGTTGATTTCAATCAGGTTTTCTGTTTGTCACATGAGTGCTGAGGTTTTCACTGCCAAAGCAAACACAGACCCCTCAGTTTCCATCAGACCACTGACCCACAATCCCAGCTAATGCAAACAGCCCAATGACAAAGACACTGAACTGTATCATCTAGTACCGTAGTCAAAGCACTGAAACTTGAGCATCATGGGTGATGTGGCTTTATGTGGTTTACATTTGCATTTTAAACCTGTCACGTTTACTTCAATATATTATAATTAAATCCTAATATAATCAAATATAGTTGGAAAGGTCCAAGACTCTTAAATCATTTTTTAACAACAAACCATGGTAAAATATCTACAGTATGTAGGAGCAGTAATAGATTAATTTATGGCACCTCAAAACATACATCATGACAGGAGCTCTGACCTCTGACATGAAAATGTTATTAGTTTGCTTTTTTTCCTATCACATGTTTTAATAATCATCATATATTATTTGAAAGCTTAAAACATCAAAATTTATCATGTGAAAACCGTTTTGAAATCGGACATTGCGTTGCCATACAAATGGTACTTTAACATCTTTTAGCAGGCTCCTCCCCCTTAGTGGGAGGTGTCATATTCCAAATGTATTACGGTCTTATAGAATCAAAACTTTTTAGAATCTTGACAAAATATATGTCATCGGAAAGGTCTTAGTCTCAAGATTCCATATTTGGTGATAGAAGTAACACTGAGAGTGAAATTGATACATTTGTGACAGAAAAATTCATTAAAAACATTCAATGGGTTTGGATGGCACTCGGTGGCTGTTTGTGGTATAACACCTAAACAAAATTGCATATTAACCTCAGTTTTTTTTATATCAACTTCAAATTTGGATCAACTTATTTAGACAAATGGCTTTAATTGTGTGCCAAATTTGGATTAAACCCCATTTTGAAAAATATGTATTTTATATAAAATAAAAATTGTACAGTACATCGTATTTACAGTAAATTTAAACTTTTATAACTTTTTTTTTACTTTCATTTTTTTAAATGATTTTACTTCTGCAATAATATGCTGATTGTCTTCTGTAAAAAGAGACCAACTGTATTCTGTATTCAAAAGTGTTCATAAATTATACAAATTTAACTTTAAAGTGCACTTTCAAGTCTATTTTCAAAAAAGGGGGAGGGGGGTGACAGTTAAGGGGTTAATATTTATCAACAATGGCCATCTTTACAATACAATACAATACAATACAATACAATACAAGACAATACATCTTTATTGTCAACCATGGTTGAAATTAGTCTTAGACCACACCAGTGAAGACCAAATAAACATACAAACACACAATCCTACTACAAAACACATAGAAACCATCATACTGAATCACACCTTTTGGTTAATAAATCCGACAGGTATAAAACACCTTTTATAGGTATCTGTCTTTGCTCTAGGTATTAAAAATAGTCAACAAACAAACTGATCCCAAAGAGGATGAGTTGGGTCTCTTAAAATACACTCGGCTTTCCCGACACATCTTGAGGTGTAAACCTCACCCAAATTACTCTGTGGTCTACCGATGATTTTCCTAGCTATGTTAGTGACTCTTGCCAGACTATTTTTCTGCTTACAATGAAGCCATAACATGAAGTTAAATTATAGGTCAGCGCACGCTCTCCCAATGATTTGTAGGCAATATGTTTTGACTCACTCCAAACCTACTGATTCTCCGTATTAGGAATAAACATTGCATGCATTTTTTTCAAAATATGATTTCAACAATGTGTTATCAACAAAACTTAATTTACTGTCAATATATGTGCCAAGATATTTAATATTATTGGCAATCTCAACTGGGTGACTCTCTATCAATACAAGCACCACTGCAACATCTTGCCTAGTACGACTGATGACTAGTTCCTTGGTTTTGTTTATATTTAATATCAGTGCACTATTATTACACCAGCCCAAGAGTTCCTCAACAAATGTCATATATTCAACCAATTAATTTATATCATCTTTTGTGGAGAAGCCCTATCAAAGCCATATCATCTGCATACTTAAAAAGTTTAAAATTAGAAATGTGAATCATAAAATCATGAATATACAGTGAGAATAATAAAGGTGATATGACACGTCCTTGAGGGACCCCAGTGCATTTATCTGCCAACTGACCCTTATACCACACCCTCTGAGTACGGGACAACAAAACATCCTTAATCCACACAACCAGGCACCTTTGGAGGTTCACACTGTGATTTTGGCCCTATATATCCAGCTGTTTCATCCAGGCAGATTTGCTGCAGGTTTTTCCAGCTAGTCAGATGATGTCTATACACTGGAATTTTATTGAAATTAGTGCCAAAGATTTCACACTAGATTGATCAGTGTAAGACCGTCCTGTTTTTGCTGAAGTGCCCTGCTTCCCAGATGCTTCTCCAATATTTATAATCCTTCAGAGAAAAATAATAAACAGTGCTCAAATTTGCCAATATGCAATCAAATGTTCAGATTTCGTCATGAACACATATATTTATCATTGTTATGCCATCCACATTTATTTTATAACTATTGTCAACAGTAGTCGGTGTCTCATTTGATCTCATTTTATTTGTTTTCCATTTGTTTTCCAAATAACTTTATGAGAACATCTGAAACAATGTTAATACAATAAAATAATTAATTAATCGGCAAATTAGTTAGCTAAGCTCTAAATAGGTTCGAGAATCCGTTTATGCACCGAATAATTTGAGCGGTAAAACTATACGCAAACACAAACTACAAAAAACTCTGGAAAAATGCTATATTTACATATAATAAATGGACAACGAACACGAAATACATCCCGTCGTTTGCCAGTGATGAAGCTCGACAGATGATCTGGATGCGAGTTGAACGATCAAGTTACTATTTTCCCAACAAAACAGTTTTACTTATTACAACAGACTTTTTAAATATTTTATATTTAGGAAAAATAAACACTGCATATGATTTACGGCCTTCGTTTAGCCTGTAGTGTAATGCATTAGCTATGTTTAGAAGTTTTATAGTGATATCAGGTAGCTACTGTTAATTACTGACCACATCACTTCCACAGTAATAATATTTAATTCATTTTATGTTGTTTTTGCCCAAATGTATTTCAGCATAAACCCCTTTCCTGAAGGACACAACACTTTTTGGTTGTCTCTCATTACTGCATTTAAACTTTATATTTGCTGTGGCTATACATGGACTGTGTGATAACTTGACCTTTGAAGACTTCAAGATACAAACATTTGCAAAAAGTACAACATTTGCATTAATGCAGTAATGCATTAAATGCAGTAATGCATTAAAATGCAAATGTTTGTACCGTAGTGAAAAATAAATATACTTAAATTTATTTCACATACGTTAAGTATACTACAAATACATTTCCATATTTAGTAATAAAATGTCCTGCAATTGTACTTTTAGTACACTAAACTGGTACACTTGAAGTCTGCTAAATTGGAACAATTAATTTTGTACTTAATGTGAGACACTGCAGGTGAATAGGGTAAACAAATTAACTAATAGGTATCGCCTTACTTGCCTAGTTGATTTATTACATTGATAACTGCAAACATTTTTTGTATTACAAGTTTTCTAAAATGTTAGGTTTAAATATGCAAATGAGTCATTATTTAATGAAATATGCGCTCATTTGCATACATTTGGATGAAACACTGGATGAAGTCGGAAAATTGTTTTATCTCATTTTGCCACTCCATAATTCAGAAAATACTTCGAACAGACGAAAAGCAATATATTTTCACAATTTGGGGGGGGAATAAAATGTTGTATATAATCAAGAAAATTATATATGAACAAATCCCTCTGTAAAAACCGTCAGGATATAGACTATACGAATAAAAATGTACAGTTTGTTGTGTGTAAGTGCTACTCAAGAGGAGATTTATGACAAAAAAAATGGCTTTTAAAAATATGTATCTCTATTTAAATCTATTGACACAAACAGAAAAAGTGCTATAAAAGAAACACTTAACCGTGTCTTTAGGATGTTTTCTTTCCACTAGTCTGAAAAAACACTTTATGAATAACCAAAAAAGACCAAAATCTCAACCTTGACGTGTGCATGAAAAGCCTAACGCACTTTAATTGTGCTGAAGTACAACTAAAGATATACTGAAGATATACTACAGTTGAACTATTTCATGTATGCTTCAGGTACACTTTAAATATCTTGCATTTAAAGACCGATATTATTCAAAGATCATACAATCCTCATCAATAATGACATTAAAACAGATTTTAGACTTAAAAGTAAGTGCATTGTGCACAAGTACTCCAAATACAGTTTAATTATAACGTTTATATCAGCAAGTCTCAAGGTATCTGTCAGTAAAAATGTCAATAGATTTTAACTATACTTAGTATGAAACTTTTTTTTTTTTTACTAGGGCAGCTTTTCTAGATTTTCTAGAGGTCTCGTGAGACTAGAGTTTGACCACTGAATCCAGACTTGTTGTGAAATGCTGTTTTTGAGTAATAGCCTGCTTTGTGAGGGCCAGTAATTCAGTCAAATGAGAGAACAGACTAAAGGTCTGAAATGTGTCAGTCAGCATTAACTAGTCTTTAGTCTGCTCGGACACTTTCAGAATGTAACTGTCACCACCTGCATGTGGAGCTCAGCTCGTAATCTGAACGAACGCCGCTGTCCCTCATTTCCCATAATCCCCTGTTGTTATAATAGATGGGTGGCTGTTTCTTTCTATAGCTTTGCCCTTTATCCCAGGAAGCTATAGTGCCAGCTGCATGCTATAAAACTATAAAAAACTTGACAGATCTGGATTATTCATCAGGCTGTGTGTTACCTAGAAAACACACAATACATTGAGACGCTGAGCTTTGACATGTTTTGAGTTTGGTATGGCAATGTGATGTTTTTAGTAGTGCTGGAACGTGCCTTTTGTGGACCTCCCTTCAAGGCAAGGCGGGTTTATTAATACAGCACATTTCATACACAGTGGTAATTCAAGATGCTAAAAATGCACTACTACTACATTTACATTTAGTCATTTAGCAGAAGCTTTTATCCAAAGCGACTTACAATTGGGGAATACATAAAGCGATTAATCTAGAAGAGGCAAACAGACAGAGGAAGTGCCCATAACACCAAGTCTCAGGCATTGTTCAAATAAGTACAAGCTAGCAAGGGAAGGAGAGAAAGATAAAGAGAAAGATGAAGATTTTGAAAAAGTGATTTTTTATTTATTTAAAAATAAATAAATTATGATGAAGTCAAGTAGAGTTGAAAGAGATGAGTTTTCAGTTGTTGCTTGAAGATTGACAGGGATCCAGCATTCCGGATGGGGGTGGGAAGATCCTTCCACCGGCCAGGAACGGTGAACGAGAATGTTCTGGAGAGTGATTTTGAGCCTCTCTGTGATGGTACCACGAGGCGTCACTCACTAGCAGATCTCAGACTTCTAGAGGGGATGTAAATTCGTAATAGTGAGTGGAAGTAGGTGGGTGCTGAGCCTGTGGTTGTTCTATATGCAAGCATCAGTGTCTTGAACTGGATGCGGGCTGCAAAGAGAGGTGTAACATGGGCTCTTTTGGGCTCGTTGAAGACCAGTCGTGCCGCCGCATTCTGAATCATTTGTAGAGGTTTGATTGTGTTTGATGGAAGTCCAGCCAGAAGAGCATTGCAGTAGTCCAGTCTAGAAATGACAAGGGCCTGGACAAGAAGTTGTGCAGCATGCTCTGTCAGAAAGGGCCTGATCTTTCTGATGTTGTGTAGTGCAAACCTGCAAGATCGAGCAGTCTTTGCAATGTGCTCTTTGAAGGTCAGCTGGTCATCAAAGATTACACCAAGATTTCTGACTGAAGCTGATGGGGTAATTGTTGATGAACCTAACTGAATCGTGAAATCATGCTGTAGAGTTGGAGTTGCAGGGAAGACAAGGAGCTCAGTCTTTGCCAGGTTGAGCTGTAGGTGATGTTCTTTCATCCATGCCGAAATGTCCGCCGGTTTACTACTTTACAATGCAATCTTTTCCCACAGTATTTGTCAATTAAGGGTAGAAAAAACCTCTACCGGGATCCAATGATGCTATTCTGGATTATCTGAGGCTCTTTGGCATAACATCACATTTTTGGACCAAGCGAGAGATCAGCTAATTGCTCAGTTATAATCATAATTTAACTGCAGCATAATAGCAGATGGACTGCAACACTTGTTATTGCACATTAAGTTAAGCAGAGACTTAATGGTCTCTAAAAAAACGTATTATTGTGATGACGCCATCGAAAGCAGCACCTTCTCCAAGCTCTGCTCCAAAGCCCAACAAAGAGCCCTATTGTGCTGCACTGGATAACAGCGGCGCTCCTGCTCTGACAGGGCAAAGGGATGACGTACCCCTTACGCTTTGTTCACATTAACTCTTGTGATGAATTGTGCCCTTGATGATAGTGTGGCCTGGCATTTAAGTGTGTAAATTAATTTAGGATCGAACCTTCATATTTGATGCTAAATGTTTCCAGGTGTTGCCTGGTTAATGATGTAAGAAGCTGGAAAAGATGAGGAAGTAGTGTTTTTTAAGGGGTACGAAAAAAGCCAAAGTAGTTTTTGGTCCCATTTTGTGCTCCTTTTAACGGAGGATCTTTTATCCTTCTGAAGGCTAAGTGATGTTCTCATCGGTTCTTGCAAGGTAATCACATTCATCTAACTTTAGTGCACTTAGAAGAGGAAACTCTTCCTTTCTCCGTCTCTCCTCCAGTTTCTCCTCTTGCCCGTCTGGTTAGAGTGAAATCTGTTTGCCACGGTGCCTGCTATTGTTTTTGGCAACCCTCTCTAAACTCTGGCAGACCTTGTCAGCGCCTGAAAGATCTGAAGAGCTTCAGATACAATTTCACTTCTCGTTTTGGCTGCTCACGCTCTAGAAAGAGAAAAGCAAAGGTTAGGCATCCTTCCTGTGCTGGAAAACTTGTCCCGTTCAACATGGCCTTCTTGTTGTTCACAGCCGCACCTCTCCGGCCAGAGACCCAAGAAGGAGAGTTGCAGTAGTCCAGTCTAGAATACGTTTTTCAATACAAGGGCTTTAAAAGAAGGAGAAGAGAAACTCAGCTGTGGATCATTGCTCGGACACAATGCCATCAGTGTTCTTGTTCCCAATACTTTGATGCAATAACAGACATTTGGATATTTTTCAGTGCATATATCATATTTTCCCAGTCCAACTTTTTTACAGTTTCCTTCCAGCCTCCAACCGTCTCTATCTTTCTCTATCCCACTATTTTCCATCAGGATGCATTATCCTGTCCGGCTCTTGTTTTTGTCCTTGTGTCAATATAAAGAGCTGCACATGTGCCTAGTGTGCTGCCTACCTAGACAGTATACCTAGGCTACAATTTAGACCTCTTAGGCATACTATGATCCAAAAACAGTTGTGATTCATTTTTTATGATTTCAGATAACATTCAGTAAACATTTTGACACTCCAAAAAAACAATTTTGTGAACACTACCACTATGGCAAGCCGTTTTGACTTTTATTCCTTCACAGGGTATGAATTCTTGATATAAAAAATTCAATTTTCACTAGTTAAACTAATAATTATTGATTACACACCAGGCACTAGGAACATGTGCAGCTCTTTATATGCAATAGACAATGTTAATTTCTGATATCTGAAAATGTATTTTTGATATCAACAATTGGGAGGGTAATTTCTGATATCAATAATTAAATTCGTGATATCCAAAAATGTACATTTTCACTAATGACAATTACATTCAATAATAAAATTGTTGATATCAAGAATAGACATTTTTACTGGTAAAAAATGTATTCTTGATATCAACAATTGATTTTGAATGGCAGCCTATGGTGACATTTAACTAGTGAAAATACAATTACAGATATCAAAAATAGCCATTGTTACCAGTACAAACTGAATAGTTGATATCAAGAATTCATATCCTGGGAAGGAATAAAAGTCAAAACGGCTTGCCAGAATCACGGGGCAGTCGTGGCTCTAATGGATAGAGCGTTGGACTTGTAACCCGATGTTGTGAGTTCGAATCTCAGCTCCGGCAGGGTCCATGACTAAGGTGAGACCCTTGAGCAAGGCACCGAACCCCCGACTGCTCCCCGGGCGCCGCAGCGTCGGCTGCCCACTGATCCAGGTGTGTGTGTGTGCTTGGATGGGTTAAATTCAGAGAACAAATTTCACTGCTGGTTATACTCTGTATAATTGTGTATGTGACAAATAAAAACTTCTTCTTCCATACTTCCACCCTCTTGTGCCCATTTTCTTAATTCAGTATAATGTAAAACTCATTTGGGCACTGAAGTACATTTTTACAATATCTATCCGAATTTATCATTTAAACAGATTATTTTATCCAAAGCGACTTACAAATGAGGAACCCGAGCAATTTATCTCAAAGGCTAAGTTTTGTATTGTAAGTAGTGCATGTAAATGAGCAATGTGTACTCTTTCTTTGTCACCTGCAGAGATATCCCAGTGTATTTGACTTAAAAAACGCTTCATCCAGTGGACAGATTTAGGGCTTTTTTTATACAGATCATACTTGCAAATTTTTGCATCCTTGCTCACAGACAGTCGGGTCAAGCCCAGTGCATTATGGGTGCTGAAGGGAACAGCACAGCCCTTTTTCTGTTCTCTCTAGCCACGTAGCACCGATTTTAAGAAATGTATTAAAAGTTCATTTTGAGTTGAGTTCAGAGTTGTTAGCTTAGCAGTATGCTACCATCAAAACAGCTGTTAGTGTGAGTTCAGTATTTGTGTGTTTCAAACATTTTAAAAAAGCATTTCAAACTAGGACTCGTTTCGGTTTGGATGCTGCCTATGTAGACAGCAAGGCAGTTCAGTATTTGGACCAGAGCCTAGACCGAGCTGAGCTGCAGCTGAAGTTCATTTCTAGAAACCGACAAACCTGGACATCTCGGTAAACCTATAAATCCTGTGAAGCTATTAAAACACTGAAAGAAACGTTGACTGATTCAGGTGAATGCAGAGGCGGATCTAGGATTTTTTAGAAGCAGGGGCCACAATGGGGCCACCATTTACAGAGAGGGGCCAAGTTTACCGTTCGAGTCTTTGGAAACTTTAACAATAACGGCTTAAATATTTCCGTGTGTGTGTGTGTGCGAATGAATTCATTGAGAATAACATACATAATAAATTATAATACAATATTTGAGGACAAAATGGGCTTCCCTGCCAATTTGGAGTTAGTTTTCACACTTTGTTGAATTTTGGGTTCCAACAACAAGAATATTCATGAGCATATGATAACATACAATATGTACAGTGAAATGTTGTTCTTGAACATTGTAAGAAACTGTAAACATCTTTTTGTAAACTTTTTGTGTCTTTTTGTCACTTTTTGTGACCGCTGCTGAAAATTCACCGGTCTTTGCTCAGGAGGTTGAATCCATCTACTTATTCGGCAATTCAGATCACTTTTATTGTCACATCACCACAGCACAAGTGCCTTGGTGAGTGAAATTCTTATGAGCGTGCTCCAGACAGTGCAAAAAAACAACAAACAATTTACATATGGACAGACAGTGCAAAAAAACTGCACTGGAGCATTTACAGTGCTCCAGACAGTGCAAAAAAAACAACAACAACAATTTACATATGGACAGACAGTGCAAAAAAAAACAACAAACAATTTACATATGGACAGACAGTGCAAAAAAACTGCACTGGAGCATTTACAGTGCTCCAGACAGTGCAAAAAAAACAACAACAATTTACATATGGACAGTACATATTTACAGACTTTACAGAAGACAATGTGCAAAATACACATACATATACTCAGTACACATAGTGTACTATAAAGACATACTCAATTATCAACGACACATTATACACCGTATGGGCACATCTACATTATGTACAGTATCTATACATAATGTAGTCTATACATAGTAATAATGTGAAGGTGCAACAGATTATAAATTAACAGCAGATTGGTTGAGCAGCAGATAGATGTGCAAAGGTGCAACAGATTATGCGTATGCAGTGTCGTGGATGTGCATTGTATGGTGTCCAGTGATAGCAGATAGGTTGTGTTAGTGCAGTGTGTGCGTGTAGTCCAGTTGAACGGTGTTAGAGTGCAGTGCATGGCATGTTGTGTGAGTGGGAGTGTGATGTAGGTGAGTTATTTGTGACTGTTCATTAGCCTGATAGCCTGAGGGAAAAAGCTGTCCCTCAGTCGGCTAGTGCGGGATCGGATGCTGCGGAGACGTCTCCCTGAGGGCAACAGAGAGAGCAGTCTGTGGGACGGGTGGCTGGAGTCTTTGATAATCCTCCGGGCTTTCCTTGTACACCGCCTGGTGTAGATATCCTGGAGGGAGGGAAGCTCACCTCCAACAATGTGGCGGGCAGTTCGCACGACCCTTTGCAAAGCCCTGCGGTTGCCAGCGGTGCTGTTTCCAATTACTTACTGACACGCTATACAAGGCTATATACATTATTATTTGGACATGTAACATGTATTACATTCTAAATAAATCTCTTTCATCTTCATTTAAATGATAAATATATTGTTCAGTATTAGATCATGTTAGTTCTTAATGATGCTACATACTTTTATTTTAATACTACAAATAAATAAGTATATATAAACATTTACATAGTAAATTAAAATAAAATGCTTTGTTCTGTATTGTTCTGTGTTGTTAACTATTGTTCAACCTTACCTGTTTCAAATCTGAGGATAACTCTATAACTCTTAAGTTTCATGAAATATTTTTTAGAGCATGCCATGGGATTTTGTTTAGAGTTGACTCTACAATGCTAACTAATAGTTACTCACATTATCTAAGCATCCATGCAGTTTATTGTCTTGTGCTGCCCAAACTGCTTTGTCTCCATGCACACATTCACACTTCTCCCGGATAGGAGGCTTTTAGACGTCTTTAATCATGATGCTAATGTCTTTTAAATAAAAGATTTGTTTATTGAAAACTTTCTGCTTACACTGTTTGATCCCACATTTCTTTGGTCAAACTTCTTTTATCTCTAAAATTTTTACAATTGTCTTTCTTTAAAAACAAACAAAATAAAACATTCTTATGGTCTTAAGTCGATTATCTTTCCTGAAGTATTCATAAAATATAATTGTTCCTATTTGCATAAGGGCTAACATGTTTAGTCATCAACACAAGACTCGTATTACAGTTTTTACTAAAAACTAATTTTAAAATGTCACTGAGTGTTTGAAACAACTTATGCCATCTGATGAGGCTTCTTAATAATGAGGCAAAAAATACATTATTTTCACACTGTGATAAATATGCTTCCACGCAGACTACATTAGAATTGTATGCACTTTCCACACTATTCCACTATTTTCAGCCAAACAGTTGTAGCACACCATTTCTATGTGACGTGAGGATCTTTATCTCACTTTCATTTTAAACAAAATGCTACAGTTTGTCTACATGTCAGTGATGATTCTGAAAGAAAACGCGCTTGGAACCTAATGTTGCTATAGTAACGAACGCAACTTCCACCCGAGAAACCGCACGCTTTTATTTGAGCAAGTTTGCTTTGTAAAGTAGGTTCAACAGCATTAAGTTATTTAGCGCAGTTTTGTACATTATGCTCTTGCGCCGCCAATAAATGCACGTCCTTGAATGAGCGGTGTTTTGTCTGTTAATGTCAATGACGCGACCTATTTCAGGGGTGCCCAAAATTACAATTTTAAATCAGTCAGGGCTATACACATGTACCTTCATATTTACATGTAAAGCTTGCGCTGCACAGGTTGAATTTCAAACGACTTAACGCTAACGTAAATCACCGATGAGTGACAGGACAGGGGCACTTCAGGGGCCAATCAGATTTCAGCTGGGGCCAGTGCCCCAGATCCGCCACTGGGTGAATGGAACTTTTGAGTGTATGTATTTAAGCAAGCATTTTTGATTAAAATCGCATGTGTTTTAATGGCATTAGTGCACACATTATTTTTGCATCCTAGTTAAAATGCCATTGTCGAGATGCAAAATAATTATGGAGGATTAATTTCCCAGTCATCTCCCATTTGGCTGAGGTCATGGCGCATTAAAACTCACACGGAAGAAAAACAAACAAGTCTTGTTCAATTTGAAGGCCTGGTTCAGATTTGTATACGAGAGCTGTGTGACTGGGCTGGAGAACTTGGAGGTGACTGAGATCTTGGCTTCCAGAAAGCTGTCGAAAAAGCATTTGCCTGTTACTCTGTTTACATAACTGTAATATGAGCAACTTGTGGTTCTTTACTGAACTAATCTGACCCTGACTTTCTTATCTCTCACTTAGTCATTTTGTGGGGGAATATGGGTAGACCAGGGTGATGAGATTCACTGACTCGTACCACTGTCTTTCCAGTAGCCTGACACATTAACAGCACCATGAATAGTTTGTCTTTCTTTATGTCCTTCTTCTATCGCTTTCATTCGTCCTGCAGTTTGGCTCAATTCCTTTGGCCAGCATTATGGTAGCCATGCTTATTCAGTCGTCCTGTCTTCTAATGTTTTCTCTTCTTTGTGGTCTGTTCCATCCAAAGAATTTGACTCGATTTCTTTTTACATTTTTAGGGTGGATATCTTGGAAAAAATGGCTTTGTACATTTGTAGTAAATTATTGTAACATACAGATTCAAAAGATAACAAAAATGTTATTACATGGGTTAAAGGTTTAGTTTAACCCATTGTTAACTGTAACCTTATAGTAATGCAAAAGGGTATAATTTAGACCAGTGTTTCTCAAGCCATGGATTTAATGGTTTTAATGGGAATTGTATCGGTTTTAATGGAAACTATAATGGTGTCTACTGGTTTGTGATGGATTATATTGGTGGGATGTAAAATCATATTGGAAAAATGCCCAAAACACAATAGAAAATGTAATGGGTTTAATGGTTTTAATGGGAATTGTATTGGTTTTAATGGAAACTATAATAGTGTGTACTGGTATGTAATGGATTATATTGGTGGGATGTTAAATCCTATTGGAAAAAAGCCCAAAACACAATAGAAAATGTAATGGATTTAATGGTTATAATGGGAATTGTCTTGGTTTTAATGGAAACTATAATGGTGTATACTTGTATGTGATGGATTATATTGGTGGGATGTTAAATCATATTGGAAAAATGCCCAAAATACACTACAAAAAGGAATTTTGTACTGGTTTACTTGAAAAAGCTAATGGTTCATTATGGTATATTAATGAAAACCATTAGAATTTATGTGATAGTTTCTATTGGGCTTCTATTGTTTTATTTTTTTAGCAGGGCCGTCATGATTGTGTACCTATACACCCCTAGTACTTCTGCAGAACACAGAACATGACAATTGACATCTTTTGTATGGACATAAAACAACAAAAATGCTACGACATTGCTCAGAATATATTATTTTATATGATACTGAATGTCGCACAAGTTTGGAAGCGTGTTCATTTCTAGCCTGTCGTCTTCCAGCTGCCCATCATGTCGCTGTCACCCCTCTAATCAATCAACATTAATGATCTGCATCTACCTCAACACATAATAATAGAGTCAGATGTCTATATCAACACCAGCTGCCACAGAGTCCGTAAATATACCACAGAAATAAAACTGTTACCAGTGTACTCTCCAGTTATCCATTGACGCCAGTCACCTGTAAGCAGCTCTACAGAAGACCGTTCAGTTCATGTCAGTTCAGCCCAGATCTGAACCCCACTGAACCTTTCCTAATAATTGCTTCGCATTGTGACTGTAAACTTGTGTTCCTATGTGTTCCTGTGTTGGCTGTTTGTGGAATTAAACGTATTATATTTGAAGTATCTCCTCGTCTCCTCGTTCCATACCTCGGAGAAGTGTGACAATATACAGATTTTAACCGTTTCGTCGAACCGTAGCTACACGGGATTCGATTCAAGTACGTCTCCGTACTCTAAACCTACAGTCTATGAAAACTCATCGATATGAAGCTGGATATGTGTGATGTTAATGTTCAAAAGCATCAGTTTTCAAATCTCCCAGCAAATTAATATTGTTTTGAAGTCATAGCATGATATTCTTCAAGAAATTGTGTACAAATTAAGCTTTTTTAATCGAAACTCTGTAAATTTGTGTGAAAAGGAGTAAAAGGTGTAAGAGCTTTACTGCCTAGTGTTAATTTCTTTTGGAAACTGCAGTAATACATGCATTGATATCCTCAAAGAAGTGTTTAAGTGTACTACAAGTGGTATCTAAATACACTATAATTTTTAATACAGAGAAAGTATGTTAAAAGGATATTTTAGTACATAATCATGGTGTCCCAATATAGCACAGTTGAGTACACTTAGATAAGTTTATCTTATTTTTTTGTATATTAAGTACAAAATTAGTGCGTGAAAATAGAGCACTACATTATGGAAGTAAACTTTTTTTTTTTGCCTGTACTTTCTCAATGTTAAAAAGTACTTTCTATATAGTGTGGGATTACAAATTTTATTTAAATGTTTAATTTAAATTCACTTCCTGACTAAGAAGTGTCAGGCAAATTCAGGTGCTTGAGATCGCTTCCTGACCATTGAGCTGGAGACAGCTGGGCCTTTGTCTCTATGATAATGGTAAGTTCAATGAGGCAGGCTACTGAGGCTTTCAACGTTTGTTCTGCAAATGGCTTTCTGGCCCAGACTTCCTGGCTTTGTCCTGGCCCAGACGTGGATTCGTTAGGTTTATTGGATTAGTGTCTATGCATTTGATTACCACGGGAAGTTCCCGTAACAAACTAACGCCTCCCTCATGTGCTTGCTTTGTTTGAATTTGTCTCCACCTCCAAGAAGTCCCTCCTCCAAAAATGCCTATAAAATAACCTTGTAAAGTTACTTAAGATTGAGATTTTCGATGACTACAGATACCAATGACATGTCATAGAATAAAGAATTCTGCTGACGATCCAATCCGAAGTCTCCTGGTCTTCTCTTCTGAGTTTTCTACACTTTAGAAGAACAGAGTTCACAACAGATGGTGCCGTGACCCGGATAGAGTTCCAGCTTCCTCACCTGAAAACTTCAAGCTCAAACAAAGATCTGCATCCAGACTGCATCTTTTGGAATCCAGCGAAACTTCCAGCTGAACAAAGATTCCCAGACTGAATTTTTCTCTCAACCAAGGGTGGTGAGTGCTGTCTCTAATCCAAAAGAACCTGAGACCAGTACAAATTTTTGTATCCTCTGTGCCGTCAGAGAAGAGTTAACATACATCTGTAGGGTTTGTTTAACTAAATTTATCCTCTGTTTCAGGCAGGGAAGAGTTTATCCTCTAAAGTTTTTCTTTTAGAGATGAAAGTTGTCCTCTGTTTCAGGCAGGGAAGAGTTTATCCTCTAAAGTTTTTCTTTTAGAGATGAAAGTTATCCTCTGTTTCAGGCAGGGAAGGTTAGCATTTCGTGCTAATAAATTTGTTTTATCCTCTGTTTTTTGTAGGCAGGGAAGTTAAGTGTGAAGTGTTGGTAATTTGGAAATTTAACAATAGTTAAGTTTTTTTTTTTTTACAAGTGTACCCTCTGTTGATCAGAGAAGTGTTTGTTTTGTTTGTGTGGTACCGAAGAAACTTACAAAATGGTTAGAAGGAATGCTAGGCTGATTCCAACCACAGAAAAGAGTGGTCTTGCGACTCCTTTGTGGTCAGATAGTGAATTCAAAACGCTGTTAGGGGAACAAATGGACCTAATAGTCACTGAAAAAGTTAGACAAGAACTAACGCAGAAATATGAGATTCATCCAGACAAGACTTGGTCGGTAGATGAGTGTAAAAAGGTACTAGGAGCAAGTATTCGTAAGAACAATGTGAAAGGCATTATCTGTTGTCACAGAGAATTCAGTGTAACACGAGCTAGAGAACAGTCTCAGCGTAACTCAGAGCTAGAGAAACAGAACAATGAACTCCGTGCTAGAGTATCCACTTTGACTAAGAAATTGAACCTCAAGAAAGCTGCAGCAAAAACTGATGTGGAAGTAAGTCAGCCTGATAACATTTACCCTGATTTACAAGCGTTCTTTGAAACAGATGTAGCTCTCCAATCAGTAACTGATGTGCCTGTAAATTCAGTCAATGTGTGTGTTGCTAGGAACAGATCTCAGGGAATTGAGGAAACTGATAGTGTTCCTCTCAATTCTTCTGTTGTGCAAATGCAAACTGTTGCCAAAGCTTTATGTCCCAAAGATATAGAGAGACTATCTCAGAGTTTACCGTCAGCATGCACACATTTTTCTGAATTTAGAAGAACATTGATCAGTAAAATGCGTCTTTATGACATGTCGTTGGCAGAAGTCACGCAGCTGATGTCACAAATACTAACTGAATCTGAATTCAAGAGTTTTTAATCTGCTGTCACTTCTGAACTGCGAAATGCCAGTAAGGGTGATTTAAGAGAAGGTATTTTGAAAATCCTAAAGAATATCTTAGGACCCAAAATAGATTGGTCTAGAATTACTACCTGTGTGCAAAGGAAAGAAGAAACTGCGAGTGAATATACTGAGAGATTTTGTCAGTCAGCTGTAATCTACAGTGGAATTGTTGATGACCCTGAAAGTGTGCTTGATGACAAGGGACCCCTGGTTCGTATCTGGTCAGATGGCCTTGTAGCCGAATACAGAAAAGCATTACCATTCTTAGATCTAACTTGGTCTAACAGAACTCTCAGAAGTAACCTAGACAGGTTAGCTACATGGGAAAGAGATGCTGATGTCAAGGCAAAAGTAAGAGTAGCAGCAGCTATGTTTAACACAACGAAACAAGACAATAGATGGTCTAAAAGAGAAAGCAAATGCAAATACTGTGGAAAATTAGGACATTGGGAGAAAGAGTGTAGGAAGAAGTTGCAAGATAGTAAAATAAATGCTATGCATAATTCTGCTCCTTCTCAGCCTGCACACAACCCTGAAGTAGTTCCGCCAGTGACCACTGAAATTATAGGACAGTTAGTTCAGGTTCTTCTAAGAGCACAACAAGACCAGGAAAAAAAACTAATTATTGGGGCTGTGAGTAGCTACCTTTCCCCTGTAATCCAACACAATGACCAAAGAATTTTTGTGAAAGGTAGCATAAAAGAGAAAGAGATTGATTTTTTGCTTGATACAGGTGCAGAAATTACAGTAATTCCTACAAAATTGGCACAAGGTTTAAACATCCCATACAAGAAAACCAAACTTTTTTTAACTGGTGTAATAGGTGAAGATTCTGTTTTGTATGAAACTCCGCCCATAGAGGTACAATTTGGCCCAAAAACTCTGACTACAAAATTGCTATGCGCTCCATTAAATACAGGTGCAATTTTAGGCATGGATCTTCTGAGACAAATAAATCTAACTTTAGACATGTCCTCAGAATCTACTAGCATAAAAAGTTCCTCAGCACAGATTTCTACCAATAATGCAACCCCTCCCGAGTATGCTTTCTTACAGAATCATCCAATTTGGGCTAAAGACAAGGATGATTGTGGGTTGTTGACAGGTGTAGAACCAGTTAAATTGACAGGAACTCCACCTCCGGTCACCAAACAATATCCGATTAATAAGGAAGCTATACAGGGAATCAAACTTATTGTAGAAAATTTGCTGACGCAAGGAGTGCTAGTTAAAACCAACAGTCCATGTAATTCACCCATATGGCCCATCAAGAAATCTAATGGGACATGGAGACTTACAATAGACTACAGAGTAGCCAATAAATATATTGAAAAAATCACCCCCCTAGTGGCAGATCCATCTACAATTTGTAATGGCTTACCATTAGATTGTAAGATTTTTTCAGTAATTGATATGTCTAATGGATTCTTTTCTGTACCGTTGCACTCTGACAGCCAGCCATGGTTAGCTTTCACAGTTGACTATGAGCAATACCAGTGGACACGATTGCCACAGGGATTTCAAAACTCCCCAACCATATATCATCAGGCTGTCAGACGTGATTTGTGTGACCCAGAATGTCCGGTAAAACAGTCCACTATGATCCAATATGTCGATGATATTTTGATTGCCTCAACAGATCATGAGGTACATCAAACTGAATTGGCATCATTGTTGGACTATTTGCATAAAAAAGGACACAAATGCAGCTTTCACAAAGCTCAAATCGCTAAAAAGCAAGTCACATTTCTGGGTCAAACAATTGGTGCAGGAAATAGATCCATTACACAGGATCGAGTGGCTTCAGTCAAAGCCATACCTCCGCCTACTACCATTAAAACACTCCGCTCATTTTTAGGAACAACAGGTTATTGTAGACCTTGGATTGAAGACTATGCCTCGATTGCTCAGCCTCTCTATGATTTGTTGAAAGGCCATGGTAAAGATTCAGATACTGTTTGTATGGAAGAACTTCATCTCAAAGCTTTTAATGATTTGAAGAGAGCACTATGTCAAGCACCAGCATTAGGAATTGCCCAATCTGATAGACCCTTTGTGCTTTATGTCCATGAACACTTAGGCTTTATGACTGCATGTCTAATGCAAGATCATGGGGGCAGCTTACGCCCAATTCATTACTATTCCGGTAAACTTGACATAGTCGCTCAAGGTATGGGCCCATGCCTCAGAGCAGTACAGGCAGTTCATCTAGCACTTCAGGCTTCATCAGGAATGGTGTTAGGTCAGACTGTAAACGTAAAATGCCCTCACACAGTGTCCGCACTAATGAATCAAGCAAAAGTCACTTCTGTCACCTCCTCCCATTGGGGAAATTGGTTAGCAACTCTCACAGCCCCGAATATTGTTATACAGCGTGCACCAGTCACGAACCCATCCTCATGTATGATGTCTGCAATGACTGAATTTGTGTTAGAGGATGAAGGCGAAATGACTCATGATTGTGTTACGCTTACATATGCAGCGACAAGTGAAATAGCAGAAACTCCCATAGAGAACGCAGAATTGGAGTTGTTTGTTGATGGTTCAGCTCAAGTTATTGAAGGTAACAGACGAGCAGGATATGCAGTAACTTCCACCACTGAAGTAGTTGCTTCAGGTCGTCTTCCAGATCATTTTTCAGCTCAAGCTGCAGAACTAGTAGCCTTAACTAGAGCATGCACGCTAGCTTCAGGATCGGTTGCAAATATCTACACAGATTCCAGGTATGCTTTTGGGGTAATTCATGATTTTGGTGTCATTTTGCAAACCAGAAAATTTCTAACTTCTGCTGGATCCCCCATTAAGCATGCTGGATTAGTGAAAGATTTAATGTTTGCCATGAAACTCCCAAAGAAATTAGCGGTGATCAAAGTGAAAGCACATCTCACAACTAATACTACGGAAGCTAAAGGTAATGCTCTTGCTGATGTAGCGGCTAAACAGGCTTGTTTCTATGCAACTGTACAAGTGTGTTCAGGTAGTACAGCACAGAAGACAATTCTACCTCCTGAATCAATAGTTGATCTGTATAAAGACGTTCCTCTATATGAAGCATGGACATGGTTAGACAAAGGAGCCACTGTGGATTCATCCGGCTGCTGGACCAAAGGGGGAAAGTATGTTGCTCCCGAATCACTGTTGCCATATTTGGCTCAACAGATACACAGTTTGGGTCATAGTGGTCCAGCAACGATGAATCACAGGTTCTCAAATCAATGGTGGAATCCAAAATTCAGAAACGCAGCCACTGAAACAGTCAAGAGATGTGTTACATGTCAGAAAAATAATGATGTACCAGCAGCCACTACACCAGCAGCACATACCCCAGCTCCACCAGGGCCATTTCGTCACCTGCAAGTTGATTACATATCGTTGCCCCCTTGTAAAGGAAAAACTGACGTTTTGGTAGTAATAGACAAGTTCTCAAGATGGGTAGAAGCTTATCCAACAGGGCGTGCTACAGCTGCACATACTGCTAAATGTCTTGTCACTGATTTCATTCCCAGATGGGGATTACCAGATTGCATTGACTCAAATCAAGGTACCCACTTCACAGGACAGGGAGTCAAGGAAGTGTCTAGAATGTTGAAGATTAAGTGGAACCTTCACTGTCCCTATAGGCCACAAGCATCAGGACAGGTTGAACGATCAAACAGAACAATCAAAACCAGGCTAAGCAAAATGCATCAGGAAGGAGTACCATGGGTTGAAGCACTGCCCGCAGTACTGTGTAGTATGAGAGCATCACCTAACAGATCAGTAGGACTGAGCCCTCATGAGATTATTACTGGACGCCCAATGCAGATGCCAGGTGTAATTGATCTTAGAAATGCTGATGTGCACATTGCTTCAGATGCCCTAAACGCTTACTGTGAAAACCTCACAAAGGCAGTGCAGAGTGCCAAAGAGAGAGTTGAGTCGTGTTGGCAGACTCCACCAGAAGGTGGACACACAATCGTCCCAGGTCAATGGGTCATGATAAAGGCGTTCAAAAACAAGCCATTAGAGCCTAAGTGGTACGGACCACATCAAGTGATGTTGATTACAGCTGCTGCAGTATTGTGTCAGGGAAGGAAAACTTGGACTCATGTGTCACACAGTAAAGTTGTTCCTCCCCCTGCAGGGATAGGATAGGGCAGACACAAGAACCGGTGAGGAGCCCAGGGAAGAACCGAAAGCAACAGGCTTCGGGGGCCAACCCTGCGGTGAAGATTTCCTCATAGGCCTTTCCCCTCCATTAGTCCATCCTTTCCTCACTGTTCTTTAGGTGTCGCAGGAATTGAGAAATAGGGAAAGAAGGAACAACAATAGCAGACTATATTTGAACAGAGGATACAACCCTAATGTTTGCAGACGCTACAACAAATACTGCTATGTGCCGTTGTTCTCTTTTGTTTTGGTTTCTCTCTTCCTCTGTGCAGATACCACTTGATGGCTGTCCTGAGATCCATATGTACCACCCTTCTCACCTGCGGATGAAGCCACAACCTCTAGAAAACAACTAGACCCATTGCCGAGCCAACTATCACACAAGAAAGGGAAAAGAAAGAAGAAAAAAAAAATACACAACGCAGAGACTCACATACGGGAACTTCAGTCATCCATCAACATGATCAAGATTTTCGTACTATTAACCATCATGGACATCACGCAAAGTGTAGACCCCAGAAACAACATATTCTTAGAGCTGATGAATATGTCAAGAAATGCCTTGTTTGCTGGAAAGAACGTTTGCATGCCGCACGCACCTTCAGTAGGAGCAGGAATCCTATGGGTGGCACACCCTATCTCCAAATGTGATACGTGTACCTTATTCGATCATCATACCAGTGGATTATACAACAAGGATACATGTCACAACGTAACAATTCCTCCAGCTTCTTCGTGTTGCATTCCTGGACTACCATCCTGCAACCTAACTTCAGCTACTCCCATCATGACAGATCTACTCATGCCAAGGATGTTCTATTAGTGCATGGAAAATTATGCTCCAGCATCGACTACACTGGGTGAAATTCCTCGTGAACGTTGCAGCTTTGTGATTGAAAGAAGAACCGAATTCGATGTGTACGTTACTACATCAGATAAGAAAGAGGAGAATGAATTAAAAGAGTGTCTCTACGGGAACCCATCCCTACCGAAATTTTTTGCCATAAATCAGTGGTGTATGATTCCTCCACCGACTGGCACTTTGTGGTTATGTGGGACTTCTGTCTACAGCATCCTACCCAGCCAATTCAATGGCAGGTGCACCCTGGTTTATGTCCTACCAGCCATCAGAGAAAATACACACTCCACCTCAAGTTCTCCACATCTACAAAATTCAGCTTCTACCAACAAAGATGGCTGCATTCCAGGACTCACTTGTGTACAAACGTGGTGGTCAAGAACTCTTGGAGCATTAATCCCATCGTATGGTGTCATGCAGGCTCTCGATCAGGTCAGAAGCCTGTCGGATTCTGTACAGAAATTGGCCAATGATACGGTTTTGGCCCTGGGCAACATCAAGGACACTCTTGCCTCGCACAAGATGATGATCTTACAGAACAGAGTGGCCTTGGATTACATTCTTGCAACACAAGGGGGAGCCTGTACCATTATCGGTCCTGAATGCTGCACCGGGTTAATGGATCCAACAGAGAACTTGAACAAAATCCAACAAGACATTCTTGGTCTTTCAGCAAAATTACACCAGATGACTGAAGATAATTCTTCATGGTTCGGAAACTTGTTAGGTAAACCCTGGCTGTGGATCAAGGAAATAGCAATTCTGCTGTTGTTTCTCCTACTTGCGTACTATCTATGCATCCACAGTATCAAGTGTTTCTTTCAGCAAATGACTCCCGCCTCTCACGAGGAAATGACAGTTCCAACCAGAAAAGATTATTACCCGTAAGAACTTCACGGACCCTAATTGCATGTTTTGTTTCTGTGTCAGCATGCAATTACATATAAGCAACACAGAACATGTACTATGTGCCTGTAACGATTACAAGTTACAAGAATTAACTTTTAAGTGTCTAAATTTGTATTTTGTGAGAGTTATTAGAACTCTCAAAGGGGGAATTGTGGGATTACAAATTTTATTTAAATGTTTAATTTAAATTCACTTCCTGACTAAGAAGTGTCAGGCAAATTCAGGTGCTTGAGATCGCTTCCTGACCATTGAGCTGGAGACAGCTGGGCCTTTGTCTCTATGATAATGGTAAGTTCAATGAGGCAGAATACTGAGGCTTTCAACGTTTGTTCTGCAAATGGCTTTCTGGCCCAGACGTCCTGGCTTTGTCCTGGCCCAGACGTGGATTCGTTAGGTTTATTGGATTAGTGTCTATGCATTTGATTACCACGGGAAGTTCCCGTAACAAACTAACGCCTCCCTCATGTGCTTGCTTTGTTTGAATTTGTCTCCACCTCCAAGAAGTCCCTCCTCCAAAAATGCCTATAAAATAACCTTGTAAAGTTACTTAAGATTGAGATTTTCGATGACTACAGATACCAATGACATGTCATAGAATAAAGAATTCTGCTGACGATCCATTCCGAAGTCTCCTGGTCTTCTCTTCTGAGTTTTCTACACTTTAGAAGAACACAACAATAGTATGAATCAGTGTGTAGCATGAATGTCATCCAGACGATGTCTCTTCACAACTATGCCATTCACAACTACTCCTTACCGCTTTTACTGAGTTTTATCAAATAAAAAACAGCCTTTGTGAGCAAGAAACATACAAAAATGAATTATTCAAACATTTCTGACCGGTAGTGTACAGTTATATACATGGTTGCAATCCTTAATTGGTATTTCCAGCTATGTACACAGTTCTTATGCCTGAAATTGTCAGGCCACACAATCTTGCTACTTGCTCAATAATTGAATTCGGTTCATTTTCAACCAAAGCTCTACTGAACAGAACTGCATCTGTCACAGTCTTAATATTGAAAAGTAAGTTGAAATCAGAGATGTACAAATAATTGAAGAATGATTTTCAGGTTTATTGCTCCTGCTGTATAGTTAGTTGGAGTGTCAAGGTAAATTACATGTTCAATTAGCACTGCTGGCATTCCTCTAGCATCTTATGCACCTTCTGTGTTGACCTCTGCTCTCCTGTCCATATCATTATTCATTACTGCCATCGTAACATGCTTGAATGATTTTTTCCAGCCTGTCTAAAAAGGCCAAACGATTTGTCCTTTTCACTAAACACAGTGTAATTATTTGAGGTAATAATGGCGTTAAGAGCTTTGGGTAACTTTTGGCTCATTCTCAGGAAACTGCCACTTATTTCTGAAAATTACAGGATTTTTGAAGGGGTCAGTGCTAAACTTTCAAGAAATCATATTTTCCTTACATACTAAAAACTGTGTAAACTTAGGTAGGGTCACTATGATTTGTTTTTGATGTGTTTCAGTGGTTGAATATTACGCTGTTGAAGGGATGCCTTTTATGAAAACTTGTGTCAATATTACTGCATGCATCACACCATGTTATTTACAATCATTTAATGCCTAATCAACAAAAACTGATCACTGTGATTTTTTTTCCCCCATGTTGCTCCAAAGACTTGTATGACGTCCTTGCTCACATCTGTGATGAACACAACTCATATCCTCATTTATTTGAGGTATGTTTATTCTGTGTTAATTAAGTCTGAGAACAAACCTGCTTTGGCCTCACCAGTATCTTGCTCACTTGACCTTCAGTTAAACCAGTGTGTTTACTTTCTCGAGTTCCCCACACATGTTCTCCGAACCACACAACCAGCTCTGTGTCTCCATAACCCACTCAACTCTGGACTAGTCCAGTGGAGGGGTGGAGAGGGAGAGAAGGAGCACATTTAATGGGGGAAGAGAAATTGTGGCTGGGCAGTCTTTCTCTTCATGACCCCATGAACGGTGTGAAATTGGATTAGGAGGTGTGAAATGAAGCTGTATTTAGCCTGCAGCAGGATCACCAGCAAGGCAAATCATGCTTACACATATCAAATAAATGAGATACAGAGAAAGTAAAAGCATGTAGAGTCAAAACATTCAGGTATAATGCTGCATTCAGTTCAGCCGAATCAAGTACATTTCAAGCAATCTAATCTTTAGTTCTGTCATTGTTAACTCTAAACCTATTCTGGACCTGTTTAAATGTGACCCTGGACCACAAACCAGTCTTAAGGGTCAAAACTGAGATTTATACATCATCTGAAAGCTGAATAAATAAGCTTTTTGTTGATGTATGGTTTGTTACAAGAGATAAAACTATTGGAAAATCTGAATCTAAATATTAAATATCGAAAATCAAAATATTGAGAAAATTATCTTCAAAGTTGCCCAAATGAATCTGAGGGTGCAAACAATTCTAAATATTGAGAAAATAATCTTTAAAGTTGTCCGAATGAAGTTCTTAGCAATGCATATTACTAATCAAAAAATAAGTTTTGATATATTTACAGTAGGACATTTTAAAAATATCTTCATGGGACATGATCTTAATATCCTAATGATTTTTGGCATAAAAGAAAAATCAATCATTTTGACCCATACAATGTATGTTTAACTATTTCTACAAATACACCCCAGCGATTTAAGACTGCTTTTGTGTTCCAGGGTCACAAATGTATGATAAAATGTCATCTGATTTGACTGATTTGATGATTTTTTATATGTATGTCCACCGGCCAGTTTCTTCCATTTGAAGCCATGACATAAGAAACCGTATCAGAAATGAACACAGTTATCTATAGTAGCTGCTCCTTTTGATTTTTTGCTTCTCCCATTCTTAAGTGTAGCATCCATGACTGTTTAGTTTTCAGAGAGCATATAGAAGATGTTTTTGATTGTCATTTTTGAAAGTCAAGCCATTGTTCACTGATATCTTGTTATTGAAACCTGACAAACATGAAAGAAAGACATTCAGCGAATAATGACGTTATTTGATGTTCATCAAATCTATTGTATGGCTTCACAAAACAAAAAGGATGTTTAGACTGCTATGGACTAGAGTACTTGTTTGTCCTGCATGGAGCTTGAAATTAAATGGAAAAAAAGCTGCATGAAGATTTTTCAACAACAACAACAAAACAAAACAAAACAAAACACAGGGACACAAAAAGAAACAAGAAAACCACATGGCTTTGGAATGACTTGAGTAAATAATGACAGAATTATGAAATATTTATTTAATATGCAGCAGCTTTGAGATTTGAAAATAGCCAACATATTCACATTCAGGTTGCTCAGCTGCAGCCTCTTCTTCTCTTCCCAACTGAGCAACATTAATCAAATATTATTATTAGTACTTGTCAGGATTATGGACCTGTTTTGTCTTTGTCTTTGTGCTTTCTTGCCCTAGTTTCTCCCTCATGTCCATATTTGGTTTTCCTGTTCTCGATTGGTCCCCATTTAGTTCCATTAGTTGCAGCTGTGTTCTATTAATTATCTCGTTCTCTCCTGTGTTCTTTAGCCCCGTGTTTCCCTGTCTCCATCGTCCGGTAGTGATGCAAAGTCTATTTCCACGAACTGGTTTTCGGACAGTTCGGCTCATTGAACCGGTTCAAAAAGCCGATTAATCGTCTCCTGACGTTATCAAGCAATGATGTAATCAAGTAACCGCTCACCCACACGATGCCACACACGCTGTCTGCCATCTGCCCTGTACAGTGAAAACCAGGATTCATCCGTGAAGAGAATACCTCTCCAAAGTGACAGACGACATCGAATGTGAGCATTGCCCACTCAAGTTGGTTACGACGATGAACTGCAGTCAGATCGGGACCCTGATGAGGACGTCGAGCATGCAGATGAGCTTCCCTGAGACGGTTTCTGAATGTTTGTGCAGAAATTCTTTGGTTATGGAAACCGATAGTTGCAGCAGCTGTCTGGGTGGCTGGTCTCAGACGACCTTGGAGGTGAAGATGCTGGATGTGGAGGTCCTGGGCTGGTGTGGTTACACGTGGTCTGCGGTTGTGAGGCCGGTTGGATGTACTGCCAAATTCTCTGAAACGCCTTTGGAGATGACTTATGGTAGAGAAATGAACATTCAATTCACGGGCAACAGCTCTGGTGGACATTCCTGCAGTCAGCATGCCAATTGCATGCTCCCTCAAAACTTGCGACATCTGTGGCATTGTGCTGTGTGATAAAACTGCACATTTTAGAGTGGCCTTTTATTGTGGCCAGCCTAAGGCACACCTGTGCAATAATCATGCTGTCTAATCAGCATCTTGATATGTCACACCTGTGAGGTGGATGGATTATCTCAGCAAAGGAGAAGTGCTCACTAACACAGATTTAGACAGATTTGTGAACAATATTTGAGAGAAATAGGCAATTTTTGCAGATCAGCTCATCAGCTTAGATCTTTGAGTTCAGCTCATGAAAAATGGTGATGATAATGTAGATGTAGAGTAGAAGAACACAAGGAAGCTGGAACCTTGAAACATTTGGAGGTCTGGTCCAGGAGAAGCACCAAACTATATTATTAGGCTACCAAAAAATGAAAAGTCTGGAAACTTGTGATGATCTCCAGTGAAGAGTGGGTTCAGTCACACTGGTATCATGTTGCGTTGTCTACTTCGGGTATTGAAAACTGGTTGTTGGTACTTTGTAGGAAGATCTGATTTCAGCTAATGTTCAACACTATAACAAAACCCAGGACCCAGATAAATATCAGATTTTGATTCTTCAGGACACAAAAATTATGTATCCTTCACATAGTTGAACATAATACTTAGTCCTTAAAATATTTTGGTGTAATCTTTTGGACATTCTTGACTGAGGGCACAACAATCATAAATTTATCTCAGGAATATGTTTCACAGGTTGAATTGAACGTCTGGTATTCTTTGGGTTCATGCCAGCGTGTCATATGACATAATGACATGCCATGTTAAATATCACTGTGGGCCATGAAAACATGGCTTTGGATATTTCTGTGTTCTTTGGGTAATGCTTGATTTGACAGTATTAAAGCATGCAACCACTGGACCTTAAGATAGCAGTGAACCTGAGAACAAACTCATTACCTCAACATTTAAACCATGGTATTTTCTTACCTTCTCCATAATTTTCCCCATTCTTTTTTTTTTGCTTGTTTTGAAAATGCAAATTGTCAATGCATGTACCTTGGAAAAGGGACAGAAACAACAGGTCAGAAGGATGACATATCTCCAGTTTCTTCTCTGGTACTTTACGTAATGACGTAACAGAGTACAGAGCACAAAAACAAACAGATCTCTGTATCCACGAACATGTTCATCTAAAAAACAATATATATATATTAATATACAGTGGAATCTAAAGTCTAAGCACAGAGTTATTCATTTTGTTATTTCCTAATTTTGGATTTGAGAATGCATCTCGTTCTCCCTTTTTCTCTATGATTTCAGCACTGGAGCTGCATGGAAAATAACTTGATGCTCCATGTTATACAGCCTGATCTGACACCATCCCAAACAACGTCTTTTGTGCTGCAATGGAAGCAAGGAAATCTGACCTTTTTATAAGTTCACATCAACTTTGTCAGAAAGACATTTGTCTCTTTGTATGAAAAACTCAGACAGGATTACACAGCATTATCTACAACACATTCAACTGAGCTCTAGAAATGTTTAAGACATATTTAATTACAATAAAGCTAATTTCTCAGTAGAAACACTCTTTACTATAAAGTAATTTGACTCCAATTTATTTGTTTTCAGTGATTCCTTGATTTCTGTTAACCAAGACCAGCGAAAATGTTAGTTCAGTGTAAATTTGTATTTGGCCCACATTAGCTCAGATTTTCATTCTGATGGTGGTTTGACATTGTAACTCCTCTTACATATGCGTAAGCATCATTTTTACAGTATTTGGTTGGACGTTGTCAATTGTATATATCATTTCAAACATTTACTTCCCATTGATAAATGCTAGATTGTGTAAATTAACACAGTGAAAAAAGGCTTTTGCAGCGAGAACTGCTATCTGGAATCTGGAAACAGATCTGACCTTTACATTAAAACTTTCTTTGTCCAACTCAAAGATAATTATGAGAAGATGTTTAACAAGTTTAACAAGATTGAGTAGTACAACTGATCTGTAAAACTGTGAAACTGTGTTAGTCCATAAAAATGTGCAGAGTCTGAGAGTACTGTCTTTATTTTGTAGATGTCTGGTCATAGTTTTTTGAAGTATGCTGTATTGTTCAGAAGTACCTTACATGCATCTCTTCATCAACCATTTGTCTTTTCCCTATCATTGATTGATTCTCAGATTGGCATTAAGTTCTGCAGGCAGCTTTATTCAAAGTCTGTTCAAGAAAAACCCTGCACTCATGTTCAATATTTTGATAGCAACCTGTCAGTTAGTTCTGCAGACCATGGTAAGTTACAATGTTAAGACTGTGTCTTAAGAATAGGTTTGACTGATTAGCACTTAACCAAGTGGTCTTACTGTCACACTTGGATATAGAGAAGAGCACAAATAATATTTCAAGTCAAATGGACTTTAATAATATCTATGGATAAATCTGAACAAAGCTAAGTAATCAAAACCAACCATAACATGGAAAACATGTAAAAAGTTACAACTAGTCATTAAGAAAATAATAAAATGACTTGTAAATGACTAGTCTAAGTAGTTTATAGTAGTTTACAATGCACATCCAAAACATATACGCACTGAAAATCAATAGCAAAGAGTGAACCATGAACACATCGTGTATGTTAGAATATGTGTAAAGAGTTTGTGAAAACTTTCAGTGGATTCCATGCTTTCCCTCTTGGTTCATGCTGGCGCTGGCCTAGCTGATGGATGATTGACCAAGAAAATAATAGACATGCAGTATGTTGATATCTGATATGACAGCACTAGATATAGAGCAGTGCTTTAGAGATTGTAGTTCTAATACAGATTTGTGACTAAAGACTAATGAATCCACACACATGGACCTTAATCAGTCAGGAGTCTTAATAGCAAGTCACAGCAATGAAATGAGAAATCTATTTAAAGTCAACAAGCTTGAGTGTCTGTTTTAGCTTTCACCCACAGTATTCATTTGGGCTCCACACCCTTCATGCATTCTTAGAATAGACCTTGACTGTAAATTCAGACTATATGAGAACTTTAAACTGTTCAACACCAGCTGCTGCAGGCCTTTGGATTGTGTTTAAGCTCAATTGCCCCAATAAATCTCCAGCTGTGTCAATATGTTGAATGTGAAACAGCATCAAATATTTACTATTGCACTGTGTGTGCGGTTCATGTCTCGCTGATGTCCACGTGAAAATCTGCTCTCAGAGAAAGATCAGGATTGGTTAGAAAGCTAATGATGTACTTCATGCAGCTGTATTTCTCATTGCCTGCTTTACTTAACTTCGAAATATGCATGCATATACACATTCCAGATGTATAGCAGAGATTGCAATGGGCCTGTGCCTGCTGCAGATTTACTGTATGCTGGGTGTGTTTGAAGGCGTTTACTCCACACGATGAGGCTCTGGATAGCCATCACTCTTCTTTGCTTCTCTTTGACAAGCTAAAGAGATTTCTTCATCTTACATTTACATTTACATTTAAGCATTTAGCAGACGCTTTTATCAAAAGCGACTTACTGTACATTCAGGATATACATTTTTTTTATCAGTATGTGTGTTCCCTGGGAATCTTATTAGAACAGTCCTCCCAAAAATTTAAATGATGACATAATTTTCTCATCCTCAAGTTCTTCTGAACATGAATGGTATGTCACCCCCCCCCCCCCCCCCCCTTGAACACAAAATTATCTGTTTTGTTGTGGTAGTTGTAGTTCCTAATGTGTGTACCATAATACAAGTTATAATTTTCCCTGCCTTACTAGTCTGAAGTAATATATAGTCATATATAATCAAAAACTGATACATAGACAACTGATACATAGTCTCTGCCCTACATTTTTCTTTTTCGATAATCCGTTAAGATGCATCGCAATTTTATCACGACTTTTCCCATATAATAATTTGCTCAAATGCACATTAATAATAATTATATTTATCTTTCCCTACAATCCCGTTTTCTGACATACAGGGTTCATACAGTCATGCAGGATTCTCACATACTCATATACCCAATTTACACTGACTGCTTTTTTTTTATCAAGTGGTCAGTGCAAATTAACTAAATAGTCTCATCTGTTTCCTGAAACTGTTGTAACTCTGTCACACATCTGTTGTTTGAACCATGCTGGTGTGGCAGCCACTGGCTTTTCTTCACTGACTCCTGCTGGCAAACTGACTATAATAGATATCCTTCAAATTACCCAACACCATTGTAGTCAAAAAGTTGAACGACTTTTGAACGACTATGTACATGTGACTTTTGAAAACGGGCGAAACTTCATGTGAGCTGATTCAACTGCTGTTGTTGCAGGCTCAACTTTTCTCTCAATTCACTCCAATGATCTGTTTAGTAAATGTAGTAAAAATACCAGTTTAATATAGAGCTATTGTTTCAGCTCCGGGAATTAGTTATTAAATATTCAATATTGCTTGGTTAACAGTAATATTAATATTTAACTTATTTATACTGTATTAAGTGAACGTCCACCGAACATTAATCTCAGCATATCCTGTCGAAATCGAGCTTAGGTAGCTTTCTCTTTATGGCAAATAAGGAACACACTTCAAATCACATGCCAGAGACAATTCTTTATGAAATGAAAAAATGGTTTATTCGTAATACTGCTATTCTAACATAAATGGATTAACTGATAAGACACACAACATACATACACACATAACATGCATAAGGGATTTTGGTAAGTAATTCCTAAAATTAAGGTTAGCCCTTTTAGCTATTTAAACGCTTGACTTGACCGGAAAGATCACGACAGATGCCTTAATGCTCTGTTACTGCATCCAGATACAATTTTACCAGTTCAATCAGCAATATAGATTTAGTTGGAGGTAACGTTACTTGCTTTCGTTGACAATAAGCAGGCTGGAAGGTGTTTCGTTTCCTTCAAATGCGTTGCTCTGGTCTTTGTCCTCGGAAACCACGTGGGTGGTTCGGGCTTCTTCGGATGCTCTCGGGTGGAAACACGAGAGATGTGGCTGCTGCCGCGTGACGTCACAGAAAGCTGTCCTTTCGTCCGTAGGCGTTCAGCTCGTTATTCTTTGATGTTGTGCCTTCTAGCCTTCGCCTTCGAATAGATGGTTGGTTTAGTCGGTGTCGAGACAAAGTTCAGGTAAGAGCGCGAGCAGGCAGAGAAGTTACGAGCGCAGCTCCAGCGATGTTAAAGAGAGATGTTCCAGAGAGCCAAGAGTGTCACGAACCAAGAGCGTCACGCCATGTTTCAGAGAGCGATTTGCAACTGGCGCGTTGTTTTTCAATAGTCCAACTTGCTCCTCCCCACGGGCGGCTTGTCGAATCCGATGGTTCGTATGGGGCGGAGCCCCGCCCATGTCCAGGCTTGCTGGGTGGACCAACAGTTCTGTGATGTCTCATCACTTTTGGGAGGGATAAACTTTATGGATCTTTATACATGTATAATTATGCAGGGTATTAAAATTTAACGGTCATCAACACAGTCTATCACATCTGAGTCTAGCTTTCTTTAGAGATCAAACACCGCGTAATAATACACACATTACAGTTTATACCGTTTAAAGCATGATTAAAATTCCCACATTGTCCTAAATAATTGGCACTCGAAATCATCACATCATGCCTATGAGGGAACAAGTACACATTAAATATCCATATATTTATTTTGTGTAGTTGCAATAGTTATACGTGTCAAAAAAGGCAAGGAATTTGGTTTTCCTTGGTCCGTCCGACGGAGAAAAAGTCCTGCTTTGTTTTAAAGGGGGGTTTTGAACTATGCTCTGGAATGTAGGCTTGACGGTGTCCAGAACCATTCCCGGAGCCGTCCGTACCTTTGCACGAGAGCGTTTAGTGATGGGATCCGTTGACCCTCTCCACTTTTGCATGGAAGGGAGGACTTTTGGGTAATAATTCACTTCTGTTGCTGGGTTGGAATTCTCTGTGTGTGTTTTCAGGTCGACATTGTGTTACACATCCCCCTTTTGTGTGGAGATGTACCCGATGGAACATCTTCAGGCACTGGAACAAGAGGCAGAGAGAATGGACACACACAAGACACCAACGAGATCTCTATCACTGACTGAAAACTGGTGCAGGGTAATTTGGAAAGGAACAGGTGAGAAACTTGAGAAGACATAGGGCTAGTTTGTTTAGCATCGTTGACAATTGGGTCATTTTGACTGGTTTAATTGTCGGGGTTTTCACGAGACGGTATAGGCATGATCTCAATCAGGTTGGTCACATTCTCGGGTTCGGATTCTAGGTCGAGATTACCACGTCGAAAAAGGCGAGGGATGCCTGACGTGCATTTGTTGAGAGACTCTTGAACGACGTTCACTCGCTTGTGTAGGAGGAAGGCCAGTGTCAAAGTCACAACATATCCTACTATAGTCGAGATACAAAGCGCCGTGTCAGCGGCAGACCAGGACCGAACAATTGGCGCGCCAGCGGGCGGAAGGCGAGCGATA
The DNA here is from genome assembly GCA_003573665.1 of Oxygymnocypris stewartii. NCBI lineage: Eukaryota > Metazoa > Chordata > Actinopteri > Cypriniformes > Cyprinidae > Oxygymnocypris > Oxygymnocypris stewartii. The sequence continues at coordinate 311,055 of QVTF01003943.1, read as the reverse complement.
GCTTCTAAAGCTGTGTCAACCGGTGTCAGATCAATAAGCTGCGTTCCTTCCTCCTTGATCCTTTCTTCCAATTCTGGATCGAGGACAAAGGAATGCTGCTTGAAAAAGGGTGAGATTTCGATTTCGGCCTGATACTCGTCGTCGGTGAGGTGATACAATGCTAGTTCGTCAATATGGAGGATCGAGCCCTTAGGGACCGTGATCCATAACGTTTGGTTAGGCAGACTAATGCGCGTAGCGGTGTCGTGTTGATCATATGTGAGGGTAGCCGTTCGGGCTGGGGTGTTCACCAGCCATCGGTTTCCTACAATTTCGGCTTGTGTTACCTCAACCTGAGAACGTGGTGTTGCGTCGGCGGTGCAGCTAGCGTCGGGTCTCATGGCTTCTAAGCCACAGATGCCCTCTGTATTATCGCGTACGAAGGGTTTACTCGGGCAGAGGAAGTGAATGTCTTTAGTGAGCGTACACATCTTTAGGTTTGGAGCCAAGTACAACTGTTCGTTGCTATCGTGATACGCGACGACCTCGGGCGTGTGGATTTTGACATAGGTGTTCCCTTGCCAAAATCCAACATTCACAACATCTTTAAGCCGATAAATATTATTCGCATCGATAATAGGCAAACTGAGAAGAAACGCCAGATCGCCTGCTTCCGGGTCTACGTACAAGGGAATGGCGCTACCCAGGGAAAAGGCGAGATGGGTTTGAATGGGGCTAGGGGGGCCCATGGTGGCCGAAGTTAAGATGTTCTGGACAAGGCTAAGGGGTATCAGATAATGTGGAATCCTACCCATGGCTAGGCTATCGATTGAGGAACTCACTTCGCGTAGCATGTCGGCCATGAGCATAGTTAGGAGTTGCGTTTGGGCTAGATCGCCTTGCACTACTGAGAATAGTTTATTAATAGACTTGATAGTTTGGTTTAGGAGGCTACTATGTGTGTTTAGAACTGTGATCGTGCCATTCAGGGATTTTCCGAAAGTCTGTAGGGCGTGGCTCTGAACTAGGAGCTGTTGTCGTATCCCAGGCATTTCGGCCTGGATTTCCCCCACATGTCGCCTGACAGTAGCTAGATTAACGGCGTTAGCCGTGTTCATGCCAATGTTGAACAGAGTTCCTACAGCCGCAGCAGCCCCCAACAGGGCCCCCAAAAAACGTTTGGGTCGCCGGTTGTACCCGCTGAGGTCAGCCTGGGTTACAGTTAATTTTTGTAATTGGAGCAGCATGTGGTTCACATCTGCTTGGGCATGGGCCAGGATTTCTCGAGTCCAACGGGCTCCAGCCCAAGAGGTGTGGGTGACTGGGAGGGTGTAGTGAACTCTGTAAACATCGCGGGGATCTAGTCTAACATACACCTTTTGGGTGTAGGTTTTACAGTTCGTTATTAATAACCCCGGCTGTTCGCGGAGTACGATCCCTGAGGCTGGTCCGGGCGCTGCCACTTCTGGCTGGGGCATGGCCCCAATCACGCAGAGACACAGGGCGGCGAATCGGAGCATCTTCCTGGTGATTGAACAGAAAGAGGCATAATTAGCGGTGACGATCATACTTTGGCGGATTGTTTCGATCGGTTAACACCAGTTCTTACGACGACCTTATTGACGGAGGTCGCTCTCACTTTCAGGACCTGTATTCAAGGATTGGTTAAGGGGGTTCAAAGTGAGAGAGAGGAAAGGGAAAACACAAAGTGAGACACGATGGAAAGAAACCAAAAAAAAAAAAAAAAATTAAGACAAAAATTCAAAATCAAAATCAAGCAAAACAAATAAAAACAAAATTGAGGGTAACTCCTCGCTACTAGATTGGTCCTAGCAGTGCTGTGGAGGAGAGAATATGGGTTGTGTCTAAGCATGGTTGCTATATGTTTTCCTAACATATCAATACTAATGCTTGTGTGGTGCATATGGTACGTGTGGTGCATATCGGTCTGTGTCAGTGGGTCTGATCTTCCCCCTTTCCATGTCGGCTAGAGCCCAGGGGCTTCTTTATCTGGTTTCGATGGACCCATCGAAGGACTGGCTCGCTGCGCCCTTGTCTGATTTTGATTCGATAGGCAACAGGTGAGAGCTTGTCTACAATCTCATGGGGTCCTGTCCAGTGAGGTAGGAACTTCTTTGACAGGTGATGGGGAGCATTCGGCCTTGGTCGGGCGAAACTGTAGTACCACACTTGATCTCCGACATTGAGCTCATGGTGAGAGGCCTTTTGGTCGTAGTAGGCTTTTCGGCCTTCCGCACTTCGTTGTAGCTGCTGTTGCGCGAAGGCGAAAGTTGTTCTCAGGTGCTGATGTAACTCTTCCAGGTACTGGTGAGTGTTGTAGGCGGTGACGAGGTTCAGGTCACCAGGTTGGTACAGCAGGTGTAGTGGTAGCGTCATGTTTCTCCCTGTCATCATTGTGAACGGGGGTATTCCGGTAGATTGATGGGGTGTGGCTCGAGCGGCCATCAGTACCAGAGGGAGTTTAACGTCCCAATCCTTTTGATTGGTGGCTACGTATTTTTTTAACATGCTGACCACTGTTCTGTTAGCCCGTTCCACTTGACCGGAGGAAATTGGGTGATGGCTTATGTGGAGTTTGGCCTGTATTCCCAGGAGTTTCCATACGTTTTGCATAATTTCAGCGGTGAAGTGGGTTCCGCGGTCCGAGTTGACCCTTAAAGGCAGTCCGAATCTTGAGAAGATATGGTTCATTAACAGACAGGCTGTCGTTTCTGCTGTATCGTTGGGAGCTGGGAGGCACTCTATCCATTTTGTGAATTCGCAGATCACGGTGAGGAAATATTTGTTGCCCCGCGTTGACCGTGGTAGGGGTCCTACCCAGTCTATTTGGAGGTCCGACCATGGGAAGGTCATTCCTTTCCTTTGCAGTGGTGCTCGGTGGTTTGGATTTGCCGGTTGGAACTGGCAACACACCAGGCATCCTTTAACGTATTCTGCTACGTCTTGCTGCATGCCAGGCCAGTATGCCACTTGCTTGAGTGTTTCATAGGTGGCCTTGACTCCGTGGTGTCCTGCGCATGGTGCATCGTGTGCGTGTGTCAACATCATCCCCCTTTGGCCATGAGGGACTACGAGCCTTGGAGCAGTGGGTGGCTCAGGGACATACGTGAGGACACCGTCTCGTAGATGCAGCATGTGCTTGATCGAATGGAGCGTGCGGAGTTCGGAGGATGTTTGTAGGTCCGAGGTGGAAATGGGATTTTCCAAGGGGTCGGACAGGTGTGCTACAATGGACTGTATGGCTGAGTCCGTATGTTGGAGGGTGAGGAGGTCTTCAGCAGCGAACTGAGGCGACAGGGAGATGTGGAAGGAGGCAGGTGTGTGCCCACTCGTGGCACTTTGGCGGCGGGTCACCGCTGCCACAGTTGGGTGGGGTGGGAGGGCATGAAATGTCCAGGACTCTCCCTGTAACGCCCCTGCTTTGGCGAGGGCATCGGTTTGGTCATTTAAGTCTTTGTCTTGTCCTGGTTGACGTGAATGACCTCTGACCTTTTTCCAATAAACGACCATGTCGTGTTCAGTGACGATGGCGTCGCTTGCTCGGAAGAGTTCCTGGTGCTTGACAGGCTTGTTGTTAGCTGTCTTGAATCCATTCCTCTTCCATCCAGTTAGATGGCATATGAAACTTAGACGGGCATAGTTCGAATCGGTACAGATGAGGAGTTCTCTGATTTTGTGGGTTGCAGCCACTTGTAGTGTGATGAGGATGGCTGCTATTTCTGCATATTGTGATGATTGTGGGCCAAGTTTGAGTTGCTGCGGTGGGCACGGGTCATTGTTGAGCCAGACCACACCCGCTCCCGCTTGTAACTTGCCCTCGCGATTGTATGAGCAGCCATCGACATATGCTGTGGGCATTCCTGTACACACATTCTCCTCGAAGTACCGATGATTTGTCGCTTGCGGTCGTGGCAGTTCTTTTGGCTCTGCTGAGGTGTCCAGCGTGTCCGTTGAACAGTTTTGGCATGCCGCAAGCCCGTTTCCCAGTGAGGATTTGTAGTTCTGGGCATATCTTGCCTCCACATCCCGTCCTTGGAGTGTCATTAGCCAGGTAGCTATGCGTGCGTTGGTTACCACGCCATCTCTGATTCGTTGACTGTTGAGGAAGGTAACTGGCTGGTGGCAAGTTTCGATGATGACTTTCTGTGCACCGATGTAATTAGAGAAACGCTGAATGCCCCACACAGTGCAAAGTAAAGCTTTTTCGCAGTGTGAATATTTGCATTCTGGGGGAAGCAGCGTTTTGCTGGCATAAGCGACCACTCGCTTGTCCTTATCATGGAGCTGGTATAGACCCGCACTGAGGCACTGGTCAGAGAATCCCGCGTCCAGATAGAATTCCTTCCCTGGGTCTGGGTAGGCGAGGCATGGAGCAGAGCGCAGGCACTGTTTGAGCTGGCTCATAGCTGTGTCCTGGGCCTTTGTCCAAACAAAAGGTTCGTCCTTTTTCAGGAGGGAAGTTAGTGGTCGTGCGATGTCAGCGTAGTTTTCGATGAACTGTCGTGAGTAATTGCACACTCCCAGAAAGCTTCGCAACTCAGAGACGTTAGTTGGTGTTTTTATGCTTTGGATTGCTTGGGCACGGTTAGATTGTGGCTCAATGCCGTTTCTTCCGACGAGCAGTCCAACATAATTCACCTTGGTTTTGCACCATTGTCCTTTGTGAAGGGCGATTTTAGCTCCCGCTGTTGTCAGCTGGTTTAGGACATGGTCGATTTCTTTGAGGTGGTCTTCCACACTTGAACTTTTCATTAAGACGTCGTCTACGTAGACGAGGTTGCCTCGGACTCTGGCGTCAGGGCATGCTTTGTTAAGGAAAATGTTAAATTCTGCCGGTGAATTGGCATAGCCAAAGGGACACCGTGTGAAGGTGTACTGTCGGTTGCCGAAAGTGAATGCCAGCTTATGTTGGTCGTCGGGGTGGACAGGGATCGTCCAAAACCCGGAGGCGACGTCCAATGTGGACAGGATCGTCGAGCCTTTGATTTTTGGTATTTCTTGGTCCAACTGGGTCATAGGCCATCGTGACAATGGTACTTGCTGATTCAACTTGCGGTAGTCGATAGTGGGCCGCCATTTGCCGTTGGGTTTTAGGACTGGCCATATCGGGGCAGAATATGTACTGTTACAGGGCCGGATGACCCCCTTTTCCAGCATGGAGTCAACAATTTCTTGCACTGGCTCATATGACGCTATCGGAATCTTGTACTGTCGCACAAAGGTGGGTGGTGCATTTGGGTTTGTCGGTATGCGCACCGTGTGGATGTTTGTCAATCCACAATCTAGAGAGTCCTTTGCGAAAGAGTCCTTGTACTTCAGCAGAACTTCTTTGAGTCCTTGGCGCTCCACTTCGTTGTGGAGGGCATCCGCGTCACTCAAGATCTGTTGAATTTGAGTATTGAACCCGGCGTAGGGTTCTTCTGCCGTTAAGTCATTAAAGGGGCTTTGGGCCTCGCTGGTCACCCGTGTAGGTGGTTCTGTCGCAGGCTGGGTTGAGACAGCATAGACAGTGAGGTAAGTGTCATCCATTAGTTCTGAACGGCAGACGCTTTCTCTGGACACTGGCAGGATTGAGGTGATGGCAATGACTTCATGAGGTTTTGTGAATGTTATAGTGTCATTGTATCCATCTGACATTAGTTGGGCTGGTATGGGGCCTATGACAGGTACCATCAGTTCAAAGTCATGGAATGCCTGGTTGATGAGCCATCCCAGGTGGCTGGCTTTGGGAACGTGGATGTCTTGGGCCATACAGTTATTGAACAACACATATATCGCACGAGATGACACTTCAATGAGAGGTGTAGCTTCCAGAGTCAGTCCGAGTTTTAGGCAGGTTCTGGAAGGTTGGAAGAAGCTCAGCTTACTGTTGAGAGTTTGGCCAGGTCGCATGTTGAGGCGGACACTGACACTTTTGCTGTAGGCAGGTATTGTGGCTCCTTGTTCCGTAATCATCGCGCATGCGTCCGGCATGGTTTGACCGGATTGGAGGTTCTTGAGGTTGACTGAAGTTGTCAGTTGGTGTGACAGGGGAGCCCATATGATGTTGTTTACAGTGTCAATGTGAGCATTGAGTCGAACCATGATATCTGCTCCAATGTAGATGTCATGCGGCAGGTCTGGGATGACGAGGAAGTAGTGACTCAGCTGTCTGTTGTTCCATCGTATGTCCAGAGCGCAGATGATCTTGGAGGTGGCCATGGTTGTCGACCAGGGACTGAGAGGGTAACGGCTGTGCTTAGTGACATGTGGTAGACTTTGACAGCTCTGCTTCAATGTTTTGAATAGCTTCAGGCTGATGGCTGAGTTCTCTGCCCATAGGGCTAGTGCTGCCTCGGACACTGATGTGCCATGAACCTCTATCGCAGTCATGATTTGAAGGAGGCCTGTGTTTGGTTCAGGCTCGTGCAGCGAGCAGAGGAGAGGGTCGTTGGCGTTTGTGCTCGGCCCAGACCTGGGCTCTGTTACTGCTTCATCGGTCATTGACTTAGGGGTAGTGTCTGTGACTTGACACTGTGACTCATTGGAGTCTATTGACTTGTAAGGCAGAGGCTCACGGACTTGTGTCCAAATCTTTAGGTGCTTGAAGTCTATTAGGGGTTCAAAACGATTGAGCAAATCTTTTCCAATGAGGAGCGGGTACGTGTTGAGTGTTGACACGTATACAGGATGGACGAAGTCCATGGGTCCCACTGTTAGATGGATTGGGGCCACATGTTTTAGTTGTAAGCCCGTGTGAGAGTATGCTTGTACGTTTAGTTCGCACCTTTGGAGCTTGAGGGTGCCATTAGTCCTCTTCGTTAATTCTTGGACTTCTTTGAGAAGTTCTGTAGACATTAGAGTGATGTCGGCTCCCGTGTCCAGAAGGGCTTCGACTCTGATGTGTCGTTCGATGATGATGGAGAGGTAAAACTTTCTTGCTATACCCTTTTCAATGAGATCGCCTAGGAGTTGAGGAACTGGAGTTTGGGAGGAAATATTTAGGATGTCAGGGCTGACCTGGCGTTCTTCGGAGGAGTGGCAGATGACTAAGACAGCGCTTTCAGGAACTTGAGGATTTTCAACAGCAGGTGTCTGCTGACTGCTGCTGGAATTTGGAGTATTGGGTGCTGAGTTAGTGTTTAACTCTGTTGCTGGATTTTCAGGTGGGGCTTCATGTCCATCTGAAGTTAACGTGTTTATTGTACTCTGAGACTGAAGTGAGGCGGTGCTGTTTTCTGTGGCTGGTTCGTTTGTCTTGTCGCTGCTTTCTCGTCCGTCAGCTAGTCAGGCTGAATCCGGGTTTCCTTTCTTTTCCCACTTCTTATCTTCCTCTTTTCGTTGAAAGAATTCCTTCATCATCATTTCCATCATCTTCTGTGAGTCGAAGTGCGGTGGTGTTTTTCGTTCTTGTATGGACTCAGTTGGAGCTTGGTCACTTTGGAACCTGGGTGAATTCCTTCGTCGATTCCTTGGGCTGGTCGCCTTAGGGTGAGTCTGTCGCTTTCCGTTGGAGTTTCCATTGGATTCCCATGAGCGTTGCTCTCTTGGGTTCCGCGACCTCTCCCATTGCCTTTCCTGAGGCCTTGCTTGGTCCCATGACTTATCCCAGTGTCGTCCAGGTGAGCGTTGACGTCCACGTGGTCCATCCCATCGGTCATACCTCTGTTTAGGTCGGGTTCCAGCGTGTGAGTCTCGTTCTCTGTTGGACGGGGGTGCATTCCACTCCCTGTGTGGTGGCTTAGCACTGTCTTGGCGTTGGGTGCCCTCCAGCGCCAGTTCTTGGTGTTGAGTGTTGAAATCAAGAACTGCTGGGGGTTTTGCGCTCTTTTCTGAGGCCATCTTTTGTTTGCCGTAGGCTTTTTGCACCAAGTCTCGCAACTGCTGAATGTTCATTGTTCGTGGGCATGCGAGAACGCCAAGATGGTGGCTTATGCCAGGATGAAGGTTCCTCAGGAAGAGAGTTTTAAAGTTCAGTTCCTCTTCCATGTCAGATTCGTTACGAGTTCCAAAATATGCTTGTCTGAGTCGACTGTAGTAAGCTTGAGGAGTGTCGTGACGTCCTTGTCTCGTCTCCAGGGCAGCCACTAAGCCTTGATCGGACTCAGGGTCAGCAAACTCTTTAATGAGGGCCTTTTGAAGCCGTTGATAGTCAGTCTTTGTGTTAACAGGCTGTCGGTCAAGGAAGCTGCGCACTTCAGGACTGGATGTCGTTCGGAGTAAGTATAGTTTATCTTTGTCCGTAACGTTAGGTCGCATTTCCAGATGGAAATCAATATCTTGCAGATAAGCTTGGACATTTTGGCTGTTTGGCAAGCTGGGGTTGAATTTTCCGATGTTTCGGGCGAGCTTGTCAAGATCTTTAAGGTCCAAGCCGTGCACTGACCTGCGGCTGGCTGCAGCAGATTCTTTTGGTTCCGTCGTGATATAGCGTTCTTCCGACGGCGCTGGTGAATGTTTTAACACCATCCCCTCTATCGTCGGTTCACGTGTCGGTCTATGAACAGGTGACCCAGTCCTGTTTAACGGGGGTGCCGTTGGTGCACGCCCTGTACTTGACGGCTCCCGGCGTAGTGCATAAGCATGCCTGAGTTCCTCTTGGAGACTTTCAGACTCCTCTGTGACGTAGTCGAGCTGTCGTGTTAGGCGGCTGATCTCATTCCTTGACTCAGCCAAATGAACTTCGAGGGCCTTGATTCTGCTGTTTTTGTCCCTGAAGTCAGTCTTTGCCTTCTCCAGTAGCTTCTCTGCATACTGTAGCTTGTCTGCACGATCAGCGAAGTCCTCTTGGAGCTGCTGCATTTCGCGGCTGGTAGCTTCTAGAGTCTCTTTTAGCCTGTTGGTCTCCTCCTCGGTGTCCTGCTCCACCTCATCGGTCCCTTCCTGTCGTACCTGAGCTTCACGTTCCAGCTGCTCTATGCGTCGTTGTGCGCTTGTCAGCTCCTGCTGGCGTTGTGTGGCGTGCTTGTCGCTCAGTTTGAGGGTGGCGATGAGTATGTGGCTTAAAGAACCGGTGATCTTGGCTAATTCTTTGTGACTGTAGTTTTGACTTGGGTCTTGTCCCATAATGCTTGCGATGCTGTCATCTAGTTGATTCTGTGTCTGATGTTGGAGTGCTTCAGCAGCTTTAGGGAGTATGCTGCCCGTTGTAACACTTAGCCACATTTCCAGTCCTTCCCAGTGACCGACATGTTCTGTTTCGTGAGACATGCTCTGGCGGGTCAGGGAAATCTTGGACCGAACTGACACAGACCTTGAATAGGAAACAAAGCAAAAACAAAACAAACAAAACAAACAGGGGTGTAAATGTGCAGAGTGTAGTGTATGCTAGTGTTGATTGTGTCTCTGTGTTTGTGGTCCTCTGGCAGGTGCTTCTAATTGTAGTCTCTGCAGATAAATTATTGGGCACACACAAGGGCAGCCCCGCTGTGAAGCAGAGAAAGAAAAACACACACACAGAATGGGTACACAAGGACAATAGCACTAAACAGGTCTCTTTTTTTTTTTAATAGCAGATTTTCTTCGTTTCGCTTTGTTAAGTCTGATTTAGAAGGGCGCTTCTAATCAGAGGATTGTAGGCGAGATTTTCTCTTTTGTAATAAGACTGGTATTGCTATTCCAATTTTCTCCTTGGAGGAAAATAACAGCAATGACAGTACTTGTCCCTTAATGGCAGGATTTTATACCGCGACGCTGGTCAGCGTATGTCACGCGTGTTAAAACTTTTGCCGATGTCTATCTTCTCATTGCACCTGCTTTAACCTGGGGGAATAGGATTTCACAATAGAGGGTAAAAGGGTAAACAGTTTTGAATGTAGTTCTCAAGTTTCACATACATCTGTTCAATTGTGACATTTCGCTCTATTCGTGATTTTCCCCGGCCAAGTCTTAAGCAAACAAGTCAAATTGGAAGTTAGTAACAGGGAAAAAGAAAAGAGATTAAGATTTATTCCCAAGATTTAAAACTCAATACGTTGGCACAAGGTGGTGCTGTTGAGTCTATATGCTTAGGTTGGTTTGGCTGTTTACAGGATAAACCAACTGACCTAGGTTGAGGAAACCTTAACTCCCTTTTGGGGTTTTCTAATTAGAAGGTTACGTTTTATGCTCCAGATTGGTGAAAAGTGATTTTGACTGTGTGGTTTCACTGTCACTTCTCCAACACAACACTAGGGGGAGCACTATCTACTCTCAGGCCTAAGTAAAGAGGACTAATTTTAATTTAATAAAATTGTTTTAATTAACCTATTATTAACTTTACTTGAGTCAATCAGCTCACCTAAGGAAATGAAGTATGGCCTACAGATAGAGCCAGACTTGTATTTAAGTTTGAAATTTGGCCTTAAAAATTAGAATTTGGTTTCTAATTAAAATTTATGATGTTATAATTAAAATTAATAGGATTCACTTAGGATTAGAATTTACAAATGCAATCTGCAATTGAGTTGACAAACCAATATTGTTGCAAAATGTAAACAGGAAGTGTAATTAATTATTAAATGTAATTAGAATTTTCGAATTCATAATTAATTATTAAATTAATTTACAGCTTCTAAATCACTAGTTTTGGATTCCCATAATAGTAATTCAAATAATCTCCCAACTTAAGCATTCCTCGTCGTCATTAACATCAAAAAAAAAATTAACAATAAAATAATTAATAACTAATCTGTATCCTACTTGTAAACTAAATTAAAAATTTCCCTCTTGATAACTTAAGGTTCTATTGTAGTGGTCAAATTATAAGGGCGTTTATGGTTCATAAATGGATGCTATTGTTGCTGGAAGCAGGAATTGAAAATTCTATTAAATGAAATTAATTCAAAATTAATTTGTAATCAATTGTGACATTCAATTAACAATTAAAAATTCCTAACAATAGCGCTCATCCATTGATGTGTCATGAAATCATAAAAAGCCATTATAATTGAACTAAATCAACCTCACTATGTTATCAAAGTAATACTGAATTATTTCCTAATAACCCACCAGTTATTAAGCTGGTCCCACAAAAGGTAAAAAGACTTTAATCAGCTGTTATATTAAACCAACCTGTGAACTTGTTAACACTGATGATTGGGAAACATTAACACAGCCAACTTAAAACGTGTTAGTCTTTTAAATGAGAGACTAGAGAGAGAGAATTAGTGTTAGCTGTGAACCACATTTCCACCAACACACTGCATTCAAGCTTTAAATGCTATGTGCTAATCACTAGCCGTAAGGCAAACCGCATTGCATTTGCTACGCTGCTAAACTTCTTTGTTTCAGTTTAGCTTATATGCGGCTAAATCTCCACGTGGCTGAACTGGTCGCTATGACGACCTAGTGCCTGTAGGAGAGAGAGAGGAAAAACCTGTGCTCCAGACTAACCCTTCAGATTAGTCCAGCATTGGTCAGATTTGAATCTTTACAACACATAATCTCACTCGTTTAGGGCGAGATAAATTTACCTACGGGTTACTTAACCCATCAAAGCCTCGGCGGGCTTTTATGCGACTATTTGTCTGTTTAGACCGCGCACATAAACACAAACAATCGATTGCGCAATCTCCCCCTTTCTCAAAAACGACTGGCCACTCCTTTGAGCGCCGTGCGTTTGAATTCACTCGTGAAATCAAATGGCTGAGAATGATTTAAATAGCTATTTTAAACATTCCACACCCGGGGGATTTGAAAATATAGCGGAGTTTGAAAGTGGGACACGCACTTACAAATCAAACTATACAGGCCTTCACTCAGAGTTCAAACGAGGGACACGCTCATTTGTCTCTTTTATGCGCTTTTAGAGCGACTTTTTACTTATTTACTGCAGTTTCATTTCTTGAACTGGAGTTAACAAATACCCTTTTGTCATTCAAACACACTGTGTTTCGCAAACCAGAATGCAATACCGCAAATAACCGCTTTTTCCTGTATTTACTCAGTTTTTCCGGATAAAAGTGAGAAATACCCTTTTGTCTCTGGTTTGATTTTCAGATTAATTCTTTAATAATGCCAGCTTTTTTCCTCCACCATTTGTAGTAAAAATACCAGTTTAATATAGAGCTATTGTTTCAGCTCCGGGAATTAGTTATTAAATATTCAATATTGCTTGGTTAACAGTAATATTAATATTTAACTTATTTATACTGTATTAAGTGAACGTCCACCGAACATTAATCTCAGCATATCCTGTCGAAATCGAGCTTAGGTAGCTTTCTCTTTATGGCAAATAAGGAACACACTTCAAATCACATGCCAGAGACAATTCTTTATGAAATGAAAAAATGGTTTATTCGTAATACTGCTATTCTAACATAAATGGATTAACTGATAAGACACACAACATACATACACACATAACATGCATAAGGGATTTTGGTAAGTAATTCCTAAAATTAAGGTTAGCCCTTTTAGCTATTTAAACGCTTGACTTGACCGGAAAGATCACGACAGATGCCTTAATGCTCTGTTACTGCATCCAGATACAATTTTACCAGTTCAATCAGCAATATAGATTTAGTTGGAGGTAACGTTACTTGCTTTCGTTGACAATAAGCAGGCTGGAAGGTGTTTCGTTTCCTTCAAATGCGTTGCTCTGGTCTTTGTCCTCGGAAACCACGTGGGTGGTTCGGGCTTCTTCGGATGCTCTCGGGTGGAAACACGAGAGATGTGGCTGCTGCCGCGTGACGTCACAGAAAGCTGTCCTTTCGTCCGTAGGCGTTCAGCTCGTTATTCTTTGATGTTGTGCCTTCTAGCCTTCGCCTTCGAATAGATGGTTGGTTTAGTCGGTGTCGAGACAAAGTTCAGGTAAGAGCGCGAGCAGGCAGAGAAGTTACGAGCGCAGCTCCAGCGATGTTAAAGAGAGATGTTCCAGAGAGCCAAGAGTGTCACGAACCAAGAGCGTCACGCCATGTTTCAGAGAGCGATTTGCAACTGGCGCGTTGTTTTTCAATAGTCCAACTTGCTCCTCCCCACGGGCGGCTTGTCGAATCCGATGGTTCGTATGGGGCGGAGCCCCGCCCATGTCCAGGCTTGCTGGGTGGACCAACAGTTCTGTGATGTCTCATCACTTTTGGGAGGGATAAACTTTATGGATCTTTATACATGTATAATTATGCAGGGTATTAAAATTTAACGGTCATCAACACAGTCTATCACATCTGAGTCTAGCTTTCTTTAGAGATCAAACACCGCGTAATAATACACACATTACAGTTTATACCGTTTAAAGCATGATTAAAATTCCCACATTGTCCTAAATAATTGGCACTCGAAATCATCACATCATGCCTATGAGGGAACAAGTACACATTAAATATCCATATATTTATTTTGTGTAGTTGCAATAGTTATACGTGTCAAAAAAGGCAAGGAATTTGGTTTTCCTTGGTCCGTCCGACGGAGAAAAAGTCCTGCTTTGTTTTAAAGGGGGGTTTTGAACTATGCTCTGGAATGTAGGCTTGACGGTGTCCAGAACCATTCCCGGAGCCGTCCGTACCTTTGCACGAGAGCGTTTAGTGATGGGATCCGTTGACCCTCTCCACTTTTGCATGGAAGGGAGGACTTTTGGGTAATAATTCACTTCTGTTGCTGGGTTGGAATTCTCTGTGTGTGTTTTCAGGTCGACATTGTGTTACATAAATTTTCTATGGCAGTGTCCACACACGACCAAAAGTCGAGACCCTGACCCAAGTTTTGGTTGAGGAGTGGATTTATAAATTTGGGGTCCCGGGCCGTATTCATTCAGACCTTGGCCGTAACTTTGAATCCGCTCTTATTCGGCAGCTTTGTAAGATTTAGAGGGCAATGTGAGCAATTTAATCACACTTTGCATAACTTACTGCAAATATTGCCAGGCTCTAGCAAAAGGGAATGGGTGTCTTGTTTGTCACTGGTGATATTTTGTTATAACACTACTCCTCATCAAGTGACGGGGAGTCCCCATATTACTTAATGTTTGGTCAAAAACCCCAGTTGCCGATATACATTTTGCTTGGTGGGGTACCTGAACCGGCCGCAGGAAGTATACACAGCTGGGTCGTGGAACATTGTAGAAGATTGCAGGTTGCCTTTGAGGGGTGTGAATGGCTGAAGTCAAGTTAAGTCACCTTTTATTTATATAGCGCTTTTAACAATACAAATTGTAACAAAGCAACTGCACAATATCAAAATAAGAAAGGCCTCCCTCGTGTGGGTATGGTTTTGGTGGAATCAGAAGAACGGGGTGTAGAACTTATATTGAGGGAAAGTGAAGCACCTCCCAGTACCCATAATGTGAGGGTGGCTTCCCTTCGGCGGTCAGGCCAAGTTGGGGCAGGTCAGCATTCTAATTTACATCATCTTCCCCGGGCTGTGGGAGAGGTAAGGAATGGCGCTACCGGTAATTCCGAGATTGTGTCCCAACACCATTTAAGCTTTGTTTAGGCCTTGGAGTTAGTGAATTGGAGGGTGTTTTTTTGCAATTGTTGAGGAACCGATGCAAAATGTAGGGGTCGATTGTGGCAGGAGGTGCGAGTTTTCTTGCGTAAATGTTGTCTGCAGTTTTAACTTGTTTGCCAGCGCCCCTGGGCTTTAAAAACGGGAACATATGCATTACCTGGGATGCGTCACTTGGTGAACCGCTGCATTGTTTATGCGCTTCTGTCGCTTCCCAGAACCGGATGAGAGTGCTTGAGATGGTAAGGAGTAGGCATGGGATGATAACCGGTTTCAAGGTGTACCGCGGTTTGGAAAAGTCACGGTTTCAACAGCACAAAAATGTTCCGTTATACCGTTTCTGCGGTATGCACAGGTTTTTACGTGTCGTCAAAGATGGAAAGTGCAGGACTCAGTTGTGTGCAGTGAAGAGCGCACGAGTCACATGGCCCCTCCCCCTCCAAGTGGTGCGTAGCTGCAGCAGTCAGTGTCAGTGAGAGTTACCCATGTGTATAATGATAGCCGAAGGAGATAAAACACTGGAACTTTTTCCCCCGTCGAAAAACACTAAGTCTGCTGTATGGGAATTTTTCCGGTAACGTAGACTAATTATGTTCCGTAAACAACGATGTTCCGTACACATGACGTTTTAGCGCCGATCGCTAAATAAATACTTCCAGGTTGCACATAAACTATTTTTGTCATCTTTATTTCTCCCTCTTTCACCCTCGATCAAGAGGGTGTTTCAGTGTTGAAATAAATACTATCTGGCTTGCTACCGAGGCAGATAACATGGCTAATTAACTAGCTAACGTCAACTAGTTTCCTCCCTCACATTACTTCACAGAGCGGGGAATAGCAGACTAAAGTACTACGTTTCTGAGATTTAGTACAGTAGTTACATTTAGCTGGTATTACTTCTATACATGTAAGCCTCCTGCTGCCTGTTTACATCTGTTCAAATCATGACATTTAAAAAAGTAAACTTTGCTACTGTTAGTGTTGTATGGAGAGAGACATGCGCGTGCATGTGTGTGTGTGTGTGTGTGTGTGTGTGTAACATACTCACGCTCTCTCTCTCTCTTTATGTGTATGCAGATTGTGCACGCATCCTCGAATGTCACTGCTCCAAACTTAAAGATGAATGTGTAGAAAGAGAGCATGTCTCCAAAAACCTTGTTGAGCTGCAGGTTTAATGACTGCTTTTTTAATATTTTTTTATACAGAAATTGTTTTTATTTTGTTTTTGATTATTGAGCTGCAGGTTTAGGCTCACTTTAAGTGACTACACTTAATTTAATTTAATTAATAATGATTAAATTATTTCGGTTGACATGTTTACGGTTCCAAAATGTTCTATATGTTTCTTAAAAATAAAATATATTGTGTTCAGTGAGAAAAAAAGTTGTTGTTTTCTACCCAGACATTTACAAATAATATATTTTAGACCTGTAATGGCAATATCGTGAAACCGTGGTATTTTTAGCTAAGGTTATCATACCGTGAGAATCTCATACCGGCCCATGCCTAGTAAGGAAAACGCGCTGCTAGTTGTTTTGTAGGTTATAGTTATGAGAGGTGCACTCTCTGTCTACCGTATGTTTTAGAGATGCCGATTTGTTTAGAGAGGGCCTCTGACTTGACTCGAGTTTTCCTGCCGTGTCGCTTATTGCTGTCCATACAGGCTGGGTATAGACACTGGAGAAGGTAAGGAAGATACTCTGTTAATTTCTTATTAACTGTTTTAGTTATGTGATGTATGCATGCTGGAAACGCTGGTTGAATTGTTCCCCGTTGCTAACTCGCTCCCTTTCTCAGCTGGGAGAATCCTGACGCAGTTGCTGGATTGTTGTTTTTCTGCACTGGCCTTTGCTGGAAAAGCTAGGGTTTTGTTGGCTCTTGATATAACATTAATCCCCTTGATGATTGGTAGGTATTTGTTTCTGCATGTATACACTGGGGTGGGAGAGAACAAAGCTAACAGAGTAACAGTCTCGCTTTGTTTGGTGAAGGCCTGTAACTGCATTCCAATCGGGGTGCTTCATATTAATTTACGACTGCAGTGCTGTCCTCTTTCGAAATATATATTTGTTCCGATTTTTCTTCTTAAATTTTTTTGTGTGTGTTTTTCTGCTTGCTCTTTTTGTTTGTAATATATTTTTGTTTCTGAAGTTTTATTTATTTTTGTTTCAATAATAATTATATAGTTTGAATTGTTTATTTTGTCTTTTGCTTTCAATTTTTATGATACTTTTGTGATCTATATAATTAGTTTATTTAATTAGTTTATAAAGTTTGTATTTTGTGTTCCTTGATTGATTTTCTTTTATATATTTGTATTTTGTTGGAAATTGTGGTTTCGTTTAAAGTAATTATTTATTTGTTGGTTCATTGGTTGCAAAAGTATTTTTTTTTTTTTTTTTGACTGATTGATTGAGCTCATAAACCAACTCAGTTCCTAAAGTGATTGTTTATTTGATATGTATCCTCTTTGTCGTGGCAGGGCCTGAGCATCAGGGGCAGAGGACTGATTTTATTTTGGTGGTGGTAAATTCTTCACAGTGTGCAGTGACCATCTCACCGTGTGTGTGTGTGTGTGTGTGTGTGTGTGTATACACAGTGAAGTGCAGTGATTAACCTGCAGGTAGCATGGCCTGATTATCCGCCTCTACTGGTAAGCTCTATTCTGGGGCCCTTGACTTCCAAAGTCCAAAAGTCCTTGTTCCAAAATTTAGAGTGGCCAAAATTCTGAAACGGATGCTTCAGCATTTATTTTATCATTGTTTTTATTCAAGATTTGTTAATAAAGAGATCATTTTTGTATTGTTACAAAGAACAATAGTAATTCATTCTAATTCTTTGGATGTGGCGTAGTCGGGGTGAGTCTGGTATCTTGTTTAGTTCCCATTTTATCTGAAATAAAAAATCCCACATGCTCTCACACTGGTTCAACAACACAGAACTGCTGCTGATGGCATCACGCAGATGGTGGAGTAGTAGTTTCTGCTCATAAACTGAATTAATGTCGGGTTCAGACACACTCTCTATTTAAATCTAGATTAAAGACACATCTCTTTAGCCAAGCATTCATATAATGCATCTCATAATCACGTACTGCAGTTGTATCTGATCAAATGCACATTGTTATGGTTTAGCTTGGGTTGAACAAATAATTTTTGCTTGGATGGAAAAACAGCTATGCTAATTATGTCTTTATTTGTTTCTCTGTTTCTGATTAACATCCGTGGTAACTAGGAATTACACAAGCTTCAGTCTGGATCCAACCCTTATATTATGCGAGATGACTGAACACCTGAGAAGCGATGATGCCAACCCCTCAGAGAATATACAGAATTAACCAAATTTTGCAATAAGTTAAATATATTAAGTTTCTGCAATATATAAATCTATTTTAGAAATGTTAATTCCCTGTAAAGCTGCTTTGCAACGATTGTATCGTGAAAAGTGCTATACGAATAATCTTCAATTGAATTGAATTAATGTCAGGTTATTGCTGATTGCTGTAAATAATGATCATAACATCTGAGGACTGCTTTGCTATGAACGTTCCCAAAAGTTCTAGAGTACATATGCATACTCTACATAATGGCACAATCATTCTCTTGACAAACTAAAATAATAATTTGTGTTTATATATGGTATTTGAAACTAAATATATAGACTGAATTGCATGTTCACATGCTTAGCATGTGCTTTCTAACCACTAATAAACAGTCAATATGCTAGTAATATTCATGTTAACAAGAAACTCATTAATAGTGAGGATTGGTCCCTGTTATCAAAATGATACTAACCACAGGTCGAGAGCTGTATTTCCAACCACACATCTTCACAAATCTGTTTGGAAAGATTTGTTTGAACAGTGGTTTTGGGAAACACTGAATCATTTAGCTATGTTGGTAACAATGGAACTTGAGAACATAGTTTTCCAAATTTGCTTTTGGAAAACTCACTTGTGAATGCCTCCAGGACTTAGTTATAAGCAGCGTAACAGTCATATTTGTGCATCACACTCTGCACACTCATAAAAGTGATGTAAAGTGTGCCAAAAGAAGTGGAAACGGTCCAAATCCACAACAACTGGTCGCAGCATATGCATTTAAGATGCACGTTAATACCAGGTGGAAAGAGTCTTGACTGATCAGATCACTGAAAACACATTCTACTACCAGGTGTAGGTGAGGTCAGATATTCTGACATCCCAATTCCTCTCTTGCTCTCGGTCTGTTTTTCTCTCAGTAGATGCACTTCAAGAACCCTAACCCTTGGTTGAACTGAGAAGGTCAGAAGGCAGAAGCCAAACAGACGTCTACTTTAGCAGTCCCCAGAGACCTCAAATGTTTAGTGTCTTTTTTATTAGCTTTTGTGGCTTATAGAACAATGTCTATCAACAGTAATGTGGAGGGAGAAAGTTGAGAAATGACACAGCCCAGACTCAAAGTAAAATGTCAGGTGAGTGACGTTAAAAGCATGTTCAGTTTTATCTCTATTTATTACATTGGTTGTTTTATGTTTTTTAGCAGTTTGGAAAATTATATGTCTGGTGAGCAGAGCTAAAATGTTAATGTTCTATAACATATCATCTACACAAAACCTGACCCTAAACTTAATCAATGGTGTCAACAAAGGGATTAAAAGTGAATTGTGTAGGTACGTTTTCTGAGTTTTGTAAAAACTGTAGGCAGAGACATGTTTTCCAGTGAGCTTATGTTCCAACAACTGTATCACATTTGTAACACAAACCAAAGTATAACATTTAGTTTTAGGAGTTTGGTTAAATCCCTGACTCTCTGTGTGAGATATAATACACTAATAAAATCTCTTTCTGCCTAGTGTTAACCATGCACATTTTCCCACATTGTAAGACTATACTCTGAAGACACTATTACTGTCACGACCGAGGCTCCCGTACCGGCCCTTCTGCACCACCAGAGGGAGCCGTCCCCTGAATATTGACTCTCCCACGGACTCAGTTTCCCATCACTCCCCATACCTGGGCCCGATTGTCTTGCCACACCTGCACCTCATTCACACACGCACTTATAAGCAGCACACCTACACACACTCATTGCGAAGTCTTGATTTGCCCCGGCTGTCACTTCTGAGCGTTTCTACCCGTGTTTGTGTTTCTTGGTTATTACCCCTGCCTCGTTCCTCGACTCTGTTATTCTCCTCTGGTTGCCCCGACTCGGACTGATTTCCCTGGACTCTGATACCTGCCGCCTGCCCTGACCAAGCCTGCCTGTTTATCTGACGACGTCTCTGCCCTGCCCTCTCTGTTCTCGTTGCTGGTGATTACCCTGTTCTGTTTGACTATTCTAATAAACAAGCTGCATATTGATCCCGCTCTGTCTGATGTTTCATTACAGAAGACTTCGCCAAACAGCGATCCAGCAGCATTGAAGCAGTTAACAACCGAACTCACTGCTCAAGCCTCGCAACTCGCTGTGCATCAACATCAGCTGCAGCGACTCACAGCGCTCACAGAGCAGCTGGTTACCGCTTTGCAAGGAGTGCATATAACTCAACCGCAAGCCGCTGCCAGCCCGCCACCTGCTCCAGCCATGCAAACTCCCCCAGTCAGCCCACGACTCGCCTTTCCAGAGAAGTTTGACGGCGATCCCACTAGATGCAAAGGCTTCCTGTTACAATGCTCGCTCTTCGTTAACCAGCAACCGGCACTTTACCCCACCGAATCTGGTCGCATCGCCTTTGTGTGCTCATTACTCACCGGCAAAGCTTTGGACTGGGCCACCGCAATCTGGAGGACCGATGGCTCCGCCTTCCCAACCTTCGACTCGTTTCTCCACCACTTCAGGGAGGTGTTTGACCATCCAACAGAGGGAAGGGGCGCGGGTGAGGAGCTTCTCGCACTCTCACAATACAGGAGAACGGCGGCCGAATATGCACTGTCATTCCGCACCCTGGCGGCACAAACCACGTGGGTAGAGGATACCCTGAAGCTGTTGTTCCGGAAGGGGTTGAACGCTGAACTGCAGTCCGAGCTAGCGTGTTGAGATGAGGGAAGCACCCTGAGTCAATTCATTGAGCTCACGAACCATCTAGATAATCTGATTCGCTCTCGACGCACGGTACGATCTGTCCCTCGCTCACCACCCAGATCTCATAATGCCGTGGAACCGATGCAACTAGGGATCACTCCCCTCACTCCCCAGGAGAGGGAGCGCCGCATGCAGAACCAACTCTGTCTATACTGCGGCCAGGCGGGCCATATGAGGAACACCTGTCCCGTTCGGCCATCATCGGATCGGCGCTCGGTGAGTGACATTACCCACGCATTCAATTCAGTTTCCAGCATCACTCTGCCTGTCGAATTTATCACTCAGAACCAGACCATCCAGACAACGGCGCTGCTTGACTCAGGAGCCGCTGGAAATTTCATAGATAGTGAGTTTGTCGGTCAGCTGCACCTAGAACTAACCCCCTGTAATTCCTCCTTGGCAGTGGAGGCGCTAGATGGCCGTCCCCTGGGCAAGGGAAAGATTCTCCGTCTCACAGAGCCAGTCACCCTACGCATCGGAACCCTGCATTCAGAGAGAATCCAATTCTACGTCATACGATCACCTACCCATCCGCTGATTCTAGGATTCCCTGGCTTCGAACACACGACCCACAGATATCCTGGAGAGAGGGGCAGATCACTGAGTGGGGACCAACATGTCAGGAACGTTGTCTGTCCAAAATCACCCGAAAACCTAACACAACCCCGACTTCCACCAGTGACGCTATTAGCTTACCCCCCGAGTACGCAGACCTTGTAGAGGTTTTCAGCAAAGGAAAAGCCTCACAACTTCCCATTCACCGCTCAGTCGATTGCGCAATCGATCTTCTGCCTGACACCACCCCTCCCAAGGGGAGGATCTTTCCGCTGTCACAACCAGAATCAGAGTCCATGAAGACCTACATAAAGGAGGAATTAGCCAAAGGGTTCATCAGACCGTCCACCTCTCCTGCCTCAGCGGGATTTTTCTTCGTGAAGAAGAAGGATGGAGGCCTGAGACCATGCATTGACTATCGAGGTTTGAATGAGAATACCGTGAAATTCCGCTACCCGTTACCACTCGTTCCTGCGGCCCTCGAACAACTGCGGCAGACGAGATACTACACCAAGCTCAACCTACGCAACGCCTACAATTTGATTCGCATCCGTGAGGGAGACGAGTGGAAAACAGCCTTCTCCACCACTAGTGGGCACTACGAGTATTTGGTTATGCCCTTCGGGCTCGCTAAGAGTCCGTCAGTCTTCACGGCGTTTATGAATGACATCTTCCGCGACATGTTGGACAGATGGGTAATCGTGTACATCGAAGACATTCTGATTTACTCTGATACTCCCGAGGAGCACGTACGCCACGTCCGATCAGTCCTCAAGCGGTTGCTACAACACCAACTCTATGTCAAAGCTGAGAAATGTGAGTTCCACCAGACCAACACCTCCTTCCTCGGTTACATAATCAGTCAGGACGGGGTATCCATGGATGAGAAGAAGGTCCAGGCAGTGCTCGACTGGCCACAGCCCCAAACGGTAAAAGAATTACAGCGCTTCCTGGGGTTTGCCAACTTCTACCGCTGTTTCATCCGAAACTTCAGCTCCGTCGCCTTCCCGCTCACCGCCATGACCAAACGCAGCGCTTCTCGCTTAATGTGGTCCCCCGAGGTGCTCCGATCATTCCAGGAACTAAAGGCCCGCTTTACCTCCGCACCCATCCTTCGACACCCCGACCCAGAGCGCCAATTCACCGTCGAGGTCGACGCGTCCAATACAGGGGTGGGAGCCGTATTGTCCCAACGCCAGGGTGAGCCCGCCAAACTATACCCTTGTGCCTTCTTCTCCCGCAAACTCTCAGCTGCTGAACGGAACTACGATGTAGGCAATCACGAGCTCCTAGCCATGAAGCTAGCATTGGAGGAGTGACGGCACTGGCTGGAGGGTACCACACATCCTTTCATCGTTCTTACTGATCACAAAAATCTAGAATATCTATGTTCAGCCAAACGCTTAAACCCCAGACAAGCCAGATGGGCGCTATTCTTCACTCGCTTTCAATTCACGGTAACTTACCGACCTGGCACGAAAAACACCAAGGCCGATGCTCTCTCCCGTCAAGCCGAGGGGGTAGAACACCCCAGTGCCTGCGAGAACATCCTTCCCGAGAGGATCCTGCTAGCTCCTGTACAATGGGATATAATGACCGAGAATGCCCACGCCAATCGTCAGACTCAGCCTCCTCCAGAATGCCACGCCGATCTAGTCTTCGTTCCAGAACCCTTCCGTGAGTCTCTGCTCCTTCAGGTCCACGCAAGCCCCAGTTCAGGCCACCCTGGAGTTACTGCCACGGAACATCTCCTGCGAAATCGCTTTTGGTGGCCAACACTTCTGACAGACACGACCCACTTCATCCGCAATTGCAACACTTGCAACACTACCAAATCACTTAGACAACTTCCAGCCGGTCTACTGCAACCCTTACCCACACCCCGACGCCCTTGGTCACATATCGCCATCGACTTCATCACAGATCTACCCAACTCCCAAGGTAACACAACTATTCTCACTATTGTCGACTGATTTTCCAAAGCCTGCCGCCTCAAACCTTTGCCTAAACTGCCTTCTGCTCTTGAGACAGCTGAATTATTATGCAACCAGGTGTTTCGCTATTACGGCCTGCCCGACGACATCGTCTCCGATGGTGGTCCCCAATTCATGTCAAGGGTATGGTCAGCCTTCTTCAAGAGTCTCAACGTCAATGTCAGTCTCACCTCAGGTTACCATCCACAGTCCAACGGCCAGACCGAGCGTCTTAACCAGGAGGGCATCCGCTTCCTTCGCTCCTACTGTCAACAGCAACAGACGGAGTGGAGTCGATATCTGATATGGGCAGAGTACGCACAAAACTCCCTGACCAAACCCGCCACAGGCATGACCCCGTTCAAGTGTGTCCTCGGATTCCAGCCACCGATGTTCCCCTTGTCCGGAGAGCCCACCGAGCTGCCCTCGATTACGGAATGGCTGCAACGCAGTGAGGAGGTCTGGGACCGAGCTCACACCCATCTGCTACGAGCAGTCAGGCGCCAGGAATTCCAGGCCAACCGACACCGACGATCAGGTCCCGTCTACCAGCCGGGGCAGTGGGTCTGGCTCTCGACCCGGGATCTTCGCCTCCGGCTACCATGCAAGAAACTTAGTCCCAGGTATGTTGGACCCTTCAAAATTTCCAGACAAATCACTCCTGTATCATTTCGACTAGAACTGCCTTCTAATTACCGCATCTCTCCCACGTTCCATGTATCCCTGCTGAAACCCGCTGGTGGTCCGAGAGGGGCGTCGGAGGAGGGAGCCGAGCCACAGACTCCTCCGCCCATCCTGATCGATGGCGAGGAGGTGTATCGTGTGCATGAACTGCTAGATTCCAGACGCCGGGTCGATACGCTACAGTATCTGGTCGACTGGGAGGGGTTCGGTCCGGAGGAGCGTTCCTGGGTGAACTCAGGTGATGTCCTGGATCCTACTCTCACAGAGGAGTTCCACCGATCGCACCCGGAGAGGCCGGCCCCCCGACCTCGTGGAAGACCCCGGCGTCGTCCGCCTCCTCGCAGGGGGAGGGCTCTGTCACGAACGAGGCTCCTGTACCAGCCCCTCTGCATCACCAAAGGGAGCCGTCCCATGAATATTGACTCTCCCACGGACTCAGTTTCCCATCACTCCCCATACCTGGGCCTGATTGTCTTGCCACACCTGCACCTCATTCACACACGCACTTATAAGCAGCACACATACACACACTCATTGCGAAGTCTTGATTTGCCCCGGCTGTCACTTCTGAGCGTTTCTACCCGTGTTTGTGTTTCCTGGTTATTACCCCTGCCTCGTTCCTCGACTCTGTGATTCTCCTCTGGTTGCCCCGACTCGGACTGATTTCCCTGGACTCTGATACCTGCCGCCTGCCCTGACCAACCCTGCCTGTTTATCTGACGACGTCTCTGCCCTGCCCTCTCTGTTCTCGTTGCTGGTGATTACCCTGTTCTGTTTGACTATTCTAATAAACAAGCTGCATATGGATCCCGCTCCGTCTGATGTTTCATTACAATTACACTTTATTACGCTTTTTTGGGGATTGTATTGTCTCAGAACATTGCATTCCTATGTGCTTTCCATTTGGCTACTTGTGACCACATTATTAAGGATACATATAATATAATATAACATAACGATAACTTTCTTGCTGCTTGCATTGATAACTTAATTTTTCCTTCCAGGAAGAATTCAGAGAAATATATCAAATGTATTTAGATATGCAAATAAAACCACATACTTTTTCCATTGACTTAGCCAGCAAAGAACCCACTTCATTGACTATAGCTCAGCTTTCAACACTATAGTCCCCACCAAGCTAGCTGTCAAACTCTCAGACCTCGGCCTTAACACTTCACTCTGTGACTGGATTCAAGATTTCCTCACCGCCAGACCACAAGTGGTGAAAGTCGGCCAGTTCACCTCCAACTCCATCACCCTGAACATAGGAGCCCCACAGGGCTGT
This sequence comes from Oxygymnocypris stewartii, assembly GCA_003573665.1. Classification (NCBI taxonomy): domain Eukaryota; kingdom Metazoa; phylum Chordata; class Actinopteri; order Cypriniformes; family Cyprinidae; genus Oxygymnocypris; species Oxygymnocypris stewartii. The sequence goes on along the minus strand of QVTF01003943.1, from coordinate 286,096 downwards.
GTCCTGAGCCCCCTGCTCTACTCTCTATACACCCACGACTGTGTGTCCTCTCACAGCTCCACTTCTATTGTCAAATTTGCGGATGATACTGTGGTTCTGGGCCTCATTAACAACAATGATGAGACCGCATACTTGGATGAGGTGGAGAGACTCACATCATGGTGCCAGGACAACTGTCTCTCTCTGAACGTGAGCAAAACTAAAGAGCTGATTGTATACTTCAGGAAGAGGCAGCAGCGGCCCTATACTCCTCTTATGATCAGTGGGACCCCTGTGGAGAGGGTAAGTTGCTTCAAGTACCTCGGTGTAAACATCTCAGAGGACCTGACTTGGACTACACACATTCAAACACAGGTTAAGAAAGCCAGGCAAAGACTGTACCATCTGCGACAGCTGAGGAAATTCAGGGTCTCACCAGCTATCCTGAAAACTTTCTATTCAGGGGCCATAGAAAGTGTATTGACTCAGTGCATCTCAGTGTGGTATGGTAATTCCTCAAACCAGGACTACAAAGCTCTACAGAGAGTCGTGCGCTTAGCTGAGCGCATCTCAGGGTCTACTCTCCCCTCTCTGCAGGGCATCTACCTCAAACGCTGTAAAAGCAGACCTGCTAAAATCCTCAAAGATTCAACTCACCCCGGTAACCATCTTTTCTGTTTACTGCCATCTGGCAAGCGCTTCAGGAGCATGATGGCAAAAACTGAGAGACTGAGGAGGAGCTTCTTCCCTCAGGCCATCAGGCTCCTTAACACAAACCCAGTCTTATAAACACTTACAAGATTGTTAACTGTAAAACATCCATATTCTCATCACCCGTATTGCTGCTTTGTGTACATACCCTAAACAACCCGTCTGCACATCCCTCTTATTCATATTACTATTTATTAAGTCCCAGTACACTGTTTTTTGCACATCTTACTGTTTTGCACATCTTATTGTTTTGCACTTTTTATTCCATTGCACATTTTACTTTTATTTCTCTTTTTTTACCATATATGTGCTCTTGTGTTGTGTCACTTTTATATAATTTTAATTTTTTATTCTTTTGCACTGTCCACTGAGCGGACCTGATTTGATTTACATTTCACTTTTGATTATACCCTGTATAATGTATTATGTGACAAATAAAGAAACCTTGAAACCTTGAACCTTGACTTCTGTTGGAACTGCCGAGGCGGTCAAGATCAAGCTGTATCTTCAGCGTTTGCACTGATGCATTGGGCTGGAAGACAGGATATAATCTATTCTAGCATGCTGCCTTGCTCCACTAGTACTGTAACTCAAACAAACATATTGCTCCACACTTAGAGACTGAGCTAATGCACACAACAAAGTACTATAATAGGCAACATACACTACATAACATGGGTTTGGAGTAAAATAGACAGATTTATATTACATTTATTTTATTATATTTAGGATAACACTTTGTTTTAGGGTCTCTGAACTAGCTTATTGGCATGCATAATACTAGAACATTAGCCATGTATTATTAGTAATTAAGCACATATGAATGCCTTATTCTACATGACCTTATTTTACATCCCTAATCCTACCCAATACCCAAACTTAACAACTACTGAACTAACTGTTAATAAGCAGCAAATAAAAAATGTATTGAGGTAAATGTTGAAGTTAATAGTGAATAATAGTAATACTTTTCAGTAGCCTACTTAGTGTAATATTAATAACTGAAATTACATTTACACTTTATTTTACAGTATTTGCAATTTAAATAAAAATCTAACAAGAAACAATAATTTAAACAAAATACCATTAAATGTAAAGTGTCACATATATTTTTTTTCACTGCAAATTATAAGATGACTGTTTAAATTACCAAAATCTGTATATTTTACAACATTTAGTAGTATTTTTTTAAAGTCTTTTGCTGTTAAAATGCAAACTTTTTTTTACAGTGTACATACTGCATTTCGGAAATGTTGGGATGTTATTTAAATTTGAATAAAATGAAAACTAAAAGACTTTCAAATCACACGAGTCAACATTTTATTCACAATAGAACATAGAGAACATAACAAATGTTTAAACGGAGACATTTTACACTTTTATCCACTAAATGAGCTCACTTCAAATTTGATACCTGCTACGGGTCTCAAAAAAGTTGGCACAGGGGCAACAAAGGGCTGAAAAAAGCAATACATTTTGAAAAGACTGGGAGAAAATCTTGCAACTAATTAAGTTAATTGGCATCAGGTCTATAACAAGATTAGCTATAAAAGGGATGTCTTAGAGAGGCAGAGTCTCTCAGAAGTAAAGATGAGCAGAAGATCTTCAATCTGTGAAAGAGTGTGTAAAAAGACTTTAAAAACAATGTTCCTCAACGGCAAATTGCAAAGGCTTTGCAAATTTCATCATCTACAGTGCATAACATCATCAAAAGATCAAGAGACACTGGAGAAATATCTGTGTGTAAGGGACAAAGCTGAAGACCTTTGTTGGATGCCTGTAGTCTTTAGGCCCTCAGACGACACTTCATCATTCATCGGCATGATTCTTTCGGATGAGATGTTAAACCGGCACTTCTCGTAAAGAGTAGGGGTGTAACCCCGGTATCCTGGCCAAACTCCCTCCGCTAGCCCTTGTCAATCATGGCCTCCTAATAATCCCCATCCACTTGATTGGCTCTATGACTCTCTCTCCTCTCCACCTGTAGCTGGTGTGTGGTGAGCGCATACACTTGATTGGCTTTATGACTCTCTCTCCTCTCCACCTGTAGCTGGTGTGTGGTGAGCGCATCCACTTGATTGGCTCTATGACTCTCTCTCCTCTCCACCTGTAGCTGGTGTGTGGTAAGCGCACTGGCGCCGTTGTCCTGTGGCAGCAGATGCATCATCCAAGTGGATGCTGCACACTGGAGGTGGTTGAGGAGAGACCCCCCACGTGATTGTACAGCGCTTTGGGTGTACAACAATACACAATAAAACGCTATATAAAAAATGCAACATTCATTCATTCATTCTGTCATTGACATTACTAAATGGGCCCAGGAATACTTCCAGAAACCACTGTCGGTAAACACAATCCGCTGTGCCATCTGCAGATGCCAACTAAAGCTCTATCATGCAAAAAGGAAGCCATATGTGAACATGGTCCGGAAGCGCCGTTGTGTCCTGTGGGCCAAGGCTCATTTAAAATGGACTGTTTCAAAGTGGAAAGATGTTCTATGGTCAGACGAGTCCAAATTTGACATTCTTGTTGGAAATCACGGACGGGCTAACAAGGAGGGAGACCTTCCAGCGTGTTATCAGCGTTCAGTTTAAAAGCCAGCATCTCTGATGGTATGGGGGTGCATAAGTGTATACGGTATGGACAGCTTGCATGTTCTGGACTATGAATGCTGAAAGGTATATAAAGGTTTTAGAGCAACATATGCTCCCCTCCAGACAATATCTATTTCAGGGAAGGCCTTGTGTATTTCAGCAGGACAATGCAAAACCACATTCTGCAGCTATTACAACAGCGTGGCTTCGTAGTAGAAGAGTCCAGGTGCTACATCATGGTAAACATGCCCCCGTCCCAAACATTTTGAGACATGTAGCAGGCATAACATTTTAAATTAGCTCATTGTGTGCATAACATTTTATAATTTCTCAGTTTAAACATTTGTTATGCTATCTATGTTCTATTGTGAATAAAATATTGGCTCATGTGATTTGAAAATATTTTAGTTGTCATTTTACTCAACAACAAAAAAAAACCGTCCCAACATTTCCCAAATTCGGGTTGTACATGTATAGGATTGTTAAATTAATTCATACTGAAATATCTCTTGACTTCAGCCATCTAGCTTGATTTTTAAGCAAATTGCATCCTGGGATTGTCTTGTTCATGACGGGCATATGCAGTGTAGCCTTAAAAGTTGTCCAAAATGAGGCATTGTCGAATACCTAAAATTACAGATAACACAAAATCACAAGGTGCTATGACTTGTTTGCTTTCAGACATATCTGCTAATCAAGAGATCATCTATACCTTTCTCCTCCTAATATTTCTAACAGACTCGTGGTGTCTGTATAATATCACAAGCATAGCTAAAGCATTTTTGTTCCCAGTGGATCAGAGACACTGAGCATTTCCAGCAATAAACACAGAGATGTATTGTCTCTGTTCCCGTGCAAAAGGTTTCTCAGGGATTTCAGTGCCACGGTCTTGAAGTGAGACACTGCAGAAACATGGAAAATAGCTGGACAGATAGACAGAGAGAGAGAGAGAAAAAAGAAGAAGAATTTGGAAAAGACTGGAGTGCTGGATCATTCGAACAGCCTTCATTTAATACAACTAATTTTATCATCCAAGCATTTTTATAAATTATCATGGAAAGTCCTTTTGATGTTGCATTTCAAACAGCTTTGTGTGAACGGTCAACAGATGTCTTTCCAATTCGTTTCCATGCAGAGTTACAAGAGTCTGTTTTGCTATAACTAATTATAATCTTGAAAGACAGTCAAATCACAATAAATATCAACGAGCATGACAATACTTTATTGTACTTTTTTCTTATACTTGTAACATGCTAGAGATAAACACTTTTGCTCTCTATGAATTACACAACAGCACAGCAACACTGCTTCAATACTCAACATTCAAAGATTTTCCCTGATAGTTTAAAATTGAGCTTGATTGACCTAATAAGGAGATTATTCCTAACATATCCACTGGATATGACTTGAATAAATATTCATGTGAAATATTGCTCTTTATCAATATAATTAAAGTATACAATGACCATGCAAGTATAGTACATGCAATATATGCAGTAGCTGAAGCTTTTGCTATATGTTTGATAAACTTTTTTGTTGTTGTTGTGGCTGTTCACATTGTCATTTTTAATGCAGCCAATATCAGATTCCAGTGTGAACTGATCACGGTCCTTAACTGACCTGCATGCACAAAATACATGCAAAAAACAAAACAGCAAGAAGAGTGGTTATTCAGAAGTAAACACAGAGGCCACTGAAGTAAGCATTTATGCATTCATTTATAAGCTGATGTGCCTTGGAAGACAGCGAAATCATAAGCAGGCGACAAGGATGATGAAGATGAAGAGAAAGAGAGCAAGTTTTTAAATATAGATAATACATTTAACTTGTATAGAGCTGTCTGTCATGAATTATGTCCATATACTTCCATCCGCTGGCCACCAGAGATTGCTCTTCCATTACATTGACTTTCACGCCACACAGATTGTTACACATCACTCCGGACTGCATTTCCCATCATCCATTGCACTGAGTACACACAGCTGTAACCAATCACATGCTCACCTGAAAGCTATTGCACCCACTATATAACACCCACTCAGATCCTGTTCTAGTCGTAAAGTATTGTTCTGTGTTTATCACGCACCTAGTGATTGCTGCTTTACAGAGCCTATTTTCTAGTAATAGTTAAGTCTAGTCATTTTGTGTTGCCTTGTTTCCTGATTCTTGCCTGTGTATCTTGGATTAACCCTTGTCTCGCCGCTTGGACTCTGTTTGTACCTCGTCTGGCTATTGCTCATGTTTTTGGATTACCCCTGTTGTCAAGCCCTCTGGATTTTGTTTGCCGATCGATGACCTACGCCAGCCCTAGGAATACTCTTTGTCTTGTTCTATATATATCTGTTTGCTGATGCTCGACCTTGCTTGTGTATGACTATGAATAAAGCTTTGCACATGGATCCGCACGTCTTGTTCGCCCTGTTACATTGTCACTATAATAATCCGCAAAACAACACCTTACTGTCTCTCCACTGACTAAAATCTTTTCACTATTGTAAAAATGTATGACAAATGTTGATCTAGAGTGATGTAAAAGTCGAATAAATTCCTATATGTTTGTTCAGACTGTGGTCACATTGCAAAACATCAGAGCTGTATCAGATTTAGGACCACATATGAAGTGGCCAAAATCAGAATCAAAAATATATTATATAGTTGAACTGAACCAACACTGAACTGACTAGAGCTGAATAATTTGTGTTATAATGAGCTGAATGTACAGCGCTCTCTCTACCCTCAATACCACGACGAGGTGCCCTTGAGCAAGGCACCAAACCCCCAACTGCTCCCTGGGCACCGCAGCATAAATGGTTGCCCACTGCTCCGTGTGTGTGTTCACTGCTGTGTGTGTGCACTGCTCCGGGTGTATGTTCACGGTGTGTTTGTTCACTGCTGTGTGTGTGTGTGTACTTTGGGTGGGTTAAATGCAGAGCACGAATTCCGAGTATGGGTCACCATACATGGTTGTATGTCACTTCACTCACTCACTTTCACTTTAGCAAGACCATTTTACTTGCCGCAGTTTCAAAGAGAAATGTCCAATGAGTGGCGCTAAAACATGGTTCAATATGTAAACCCTGGCATATTTTTATTCCGTTGATATAGGTACGTATTGCGGCGGTTCAGAATTAAAGAATCCGGTGACTAAAAATGTATGCTCTATCGTGTTGGAAATGAGCCCTACACAAAACCAAACCCTAAACCTACACGATAGTGTTGACAAATGCAAAACTGATATACATTTTTTTTTGATGCAACAATGCTATTTGAACTTCCTTATATACAGATTTGAACAGTTTTGTCAAACTGTAGTTACACGGTATTCGAACCGGAGTTCCTCGCCTCTCAAGTACATCTCCGTACTCCGAGAGCTACCAAACAAACCTACCGTCGATGAAAATTCATAGATGTACTGCAGAAAATTATAAATGCAACACTTTTGTTTTTGCCCCCATTTTTCATGAGCTGAACTCAAAGAGCTAAGATTTTTTCTATGTAAACAAAAGGCCTATTTCTCTCAAATATTGTTCACAAATCTGTCTAAATCTGTGTTAGTGAGCACTTCTCCTTTGCCGAGATAATCCATCCACCTCACAGGTGTGGCATATCAAGATGCTGATTAGACAGCATGATTATTGCACAGGTGTGCCTTTGGCTCGCCACAATAAAATGTCACTCTAAAAGGTGCAGTTTTATCACACAGCATAATGCCACAGATGTCGCAAGTTTTTAGGGAGCGTGCAATTGACATGCTGACTGCAGGAATGTCCACCAGAGCTGTTGCCCATGAATCAAATGTTCATTTCTCTACCATAAGCGTCTCCAGAGGCGTTTCAGAGAATTTGGCAGTACATCCAACCGGTCTCACAACTGCGGACCACGTGTAACCACACCAGCCCAGGACCTCCACATCCAGCATCTTCACCTCACTTCTCAAGATCGTCTGAGACCAGCCATCCGGAGAGCTGCTGAAAAAATGGGTTTATAAAAACAAAATAATTTCTGCAAAAACTGTCAGAAACCGTCTCAGCGAAGCTCATCTGCATGCTCGTCATCCTCATCGGGGTCTCGGCCTGACTGCAGTTCATCGTCGTAACCGCCTTGAGTGGGCAAATGCTCACATTCGATGGCGTCAGGCACTTTGGAGAGGTGTTCTCTTCCTGGATGAATCCCGGTTTTCACTGTACAAGGCAGATGGCAGACAGCGTGTATGGCGTTGTGTGGGTGAGCGGTTTGCTGATGTCAACGTTGTGGATCGAGTGGCCAATGGTGGCGGTGGGGTTATGGTATGGGTAGGCATATGCTATGGACAACGAACACAGGCACTTTTTTATTGATGGCATTTTGAATGCACAGAGATATCATGACGAGATCCTGAGGCCCATTGTTGTGCCATTCATCCAGGACCATCACCTCATGTTGCAGCATGATAATGCACGGCCCCATGTTGCAAGGATCTGTATACAATTCCTGGAAGCTGAAAACATCCCAGTTCTTGCATAGCCAGCATACTCACTGGACATGTCACCCATTGAGCATGTTTGGGATGCTCTGGATCGGCGTATACGACAGCGTGTTCCAGTTCCTGCCAAGATCCAGCAACTTCACACAGCCATTGAAGAAGAGTGGACCAACATCCCACAATCAACAACCTGATCAACTCTATGTGAAGGAGATATGTTGCACTGCGTGAGACAAATGGTGGTCACACCAGATACTTACTGGTTTTCGGACCCCCCCAATACAGTAAACCTGCACATTTTAGAGTGGCCTTTTATTGTGGCCAGCCTAAGGCACACCTGTGCAATAATCATGCTGTCTAATCAGCATCTTGATATGCCACAACTGTGAGGTGGATGGATTATCTCGGCAAAGGAGAAGTGCTCACTAACACAGATTTAGACAGATTTGTGAATAATATTTAAGAGATATAGGCCTTTTGTGTATATAGAAAAAGTCTTAGATCTTTGAGTTCAGCTCATGAAAAATTTGGGGCAAAAACAAAAGTGTTGCGTTTTTAATTTTGTTCAGTGTATAAAGCTGGATATGTGTGAGGCTAATGTTCAGAAGCATCAGTTTTCAAATCTACCAGCATGTTAATGTTGTTTGAAGTCATAACATAACATATTTTTCAAGTAATTGTGCAAAAATTGCGCTTTATTAATCATAACTCTGTAAATTTGCGTGAAAAGGAATAAAAGGCGTTGCAGTTTTAGTGCCTTTAATTCTTTTGGAAACTGCAGTGATATGTACTTATTGGTATGTATTCCGCGTCTCACTAAATAGTGCCCCCAGGTACGTTTATGCCATGAGACCAGGTAGAGAAATGATTTCACTGCGAGTGCATAAGTGCAGTCAGACTTACTGAATTGCTGTCCAAACGAGACTCCAAATCTCCACACGGCCATGAAGAAGGCACGATTTAATACTCATGTGTAGATTACGCATGCTCTTGGAAGACTTTCACACGCTACCCGGCCAAGGCTGGCATAATCTCTCAGAGCTTTCCCTTATGTTCTGATGCCACTGGAATGCTTTGCTTTCATGCCCCTTCTACAGCTACACACAAAAAATCAGGATGCACAAAGGTCTGTATAATAACGTCTGGCATGCTGGCTTAAACTAGCTTAGCTGATGTGCAGTTTTTATGCGTTCCAGACGCTAGATCGCATGGACTCAGAAGCTTCCCAGATGTGCTGGCTCACAGTGTTGTGGAGCCACAGCTGTACAAGAGAACAGAGTTCACACTGATGCATTGGGTGGGTCTGACATTGAGCACCCAAGGGTCCGTTTAGCATGATGTTTTTAGACAGCATTATTCCCAAGAAGGACCTATTCACACAGATTTACAGGTCGAGTTTTGGATTTAATTGACATTTGTGTGTAAATATGAATGTATGAACAGACTACTGTTGAAATATTTATGTTTACAGTAACAACGAGTTTATTAAGTTTTATGGAATTTAATTCAGTGTGCAATATTATATGCAGAACTTGCTTACAAAAATAGATAAAATTATGGATTATAAAGCTATTTATTGAAAGTTATGTTTGAACTGTTGCATTGTTAAACAATGGTTTAGTTTAAATCACATGACCGCAGCAGATGTTGTGTTACAATTTTGACTTTTAACTTTCCATTTCTATTGTGATGAATAATCTCACCAGATCATTCTCACAGTCAAAGCTGCGATGGAGAATTTATCTGAAGAGCGAATACTTTCAGTGAAACTTGCCTCAATTTTCCATCTGTTAGTTCAATGACACAAGCAGCTTCTCACTTTCCAAAGTATTCCTGACTATCATTATTAAACTGAGATAAACAATCTGCAAAACAGAATGAGGAGACTCATTAAAGACAATTTTCAAGTCACATCATTTGATTATGTAACTACAATTATGTAACTGAATTGGGAATTTATTATGACATCTGAAAGTTTAAATATTGTATTTAATATATTTTATTTTGTTCACTAAAGGTTATATAATTGTATAGATTTAAAATAATGGTATATATACTATAATATAATACACACACACACAGGAAGTTGTATGTAATTTACAGAAGCTGTTGCTTGTGCCGCGTATTTCTAAACTGCATAAACATATTTTCTACAGAATATTTATCATCTAATGCTTGACATATTTGTTTAGATTAAAAAGAGAAGAAAAAACAATCACTTCAGGGTTCTTATAAGATCAAAAGCCCAGCTTTGGTGGAACATGGACAAAAGAAAAAACTCAGAGGTTGTCCAGCGTTCATTTTTTTTGTACCCGAAAAACATTGTTCCTCAGTTAATGTAGAAGAGCAAGACTGACAGTGTTAATCAGGGTGAAAGGACTGTCTGTTTGCAACGGGGTTGACGGTTTCTTGATCAGTTCATGCAGGTGTTTGATTTCGCCTGAGCTGACGGTGCTCCCCATGCTGGTGTAGCGGAGGCAAATCGGAAAGAGAAACTTTAAATTTAGCTGACTACGCCACCCTGTATACCAGGGAAAACTATAAATTGATCACCTAAAAAGGGCACAGGAATGTGGTTTCAAGAACAGAGGCCGGAGATGTGGATACCAAAATACAAAAGCTTTATTTCACAATATTCAAGCACTAGTCTTAAAAAACATTAGAATGTGGACCTGAGTAAACTACACAAACATAAGAAAGGAAGAAAGGAAACCGAGGCTTACCTATGGCAGGTAGGCCAGTTTAATGAGCACAAGGCTCTTATCAAGCACAAAGATCTTTCCACCAAGTGCACAGGTCTCACTACACCATACCCACACACACACACACACACACACAGCACTCCGTGACAACCCACCACCGCACACGAGGGCCAACTAGCAACCTGCCTGGAAGCCTCGGTTCCTACAACACACAATAACCAAAGTTAACCGAATAAATCTCACAAAACAAAAATAACAAACTGTACAAATGCTTAACACTTAAATGAAAATTACAAAAAGAAATCCAAACACCTGCCATGAGGTAGAAAAAAACACCTCATCCAACAAAGGCAGATGTTCACCCCAATTTCATATAAACATACCAATAAAGAAACCAAAAAGCAAATACAAACTAAAGACAATATAATAAACAAAGCAATATAAACAAATTAATAGATTTGGAAAACTACTTAAATATAAAAAAGACAAAAATACCAAACAGGGATGAATAAATCAACAATAAACAACAACGAACGAGAACCCACATAAACCCATGCCGAAGCGCAGGATTAAATCTCCGGAAATAACTCCAACAAAGCAGCAGCATCAAAGATTGTTGCCCCGCAGACTGCACTACGTACAATGGATCCTAGATCAACTATTCCTCCTAAAAAATGATTAAATGCATAATTATTTCCCACTTAAAATACCATGCATCGACCATGGTAGCTACACATACCTTCATGTTGTTGTTGTTGTTATAGCCACGAGTCTGGTCGCACACAGAAACGGACATCAACACGGCGAACAGACACAGGATTTACAGCAGACGCATGTTGAATAAGGCAGCCGCCAACCAACCACTATGATGTTGGATAACCACTACGAATAACAAAATTGTTACCTCAAGCGCACCTCGCGATGTTTACTAGTTAACCGACACATACCTGTGAGACAGGAAAAGACAAAAACCGGAATGGGCGGGCCTCGGGCAGTGACGCACAATCGGTGCTCTAACCTACGGTGCCTTAAAAGCCCCCTTTTATGCACCCGTGAAAGTATATGATTGGACAACTGATGCATTCGTGGCGTATTTAAAGAAATGACGCACCCACTATTCATCCCACTACAATCTACCCCCCCTTCACGGATCGTCGCCCCGACGATCCTACCCCTAGGTCGTCCTTAACTAATCCCAAGGCCTAAAAATGCCTGCCACCGTGCCATGCATTTGCTGCAGAGAAGCCCCACCCCCATCTCCCACTGGACGGGGCAAGTGGTATAGATTTGGATGCTGGCCCGCATTAACACGTCTCGTCCTGCGTAAATCAACCTCATCGGCCCTAAACAGGCCTTCAGGCTGCGACTCCTGTGAACTGGCTGTATCTCTAGCTGGAACCTGTTGTCCTGACCCCATAGCAGGAACTGATCCCATAACACTCACCTCCTCCTGTGGACCAAGTTCCATCTCAGATGCTGGCCTACCCAGTCCTAGATCAGCATCGACTTGGTCCCGCTCTTGCACCCAAGCTAGCAGATCTACCTCATCCTCTTCCTCAGCCAATAAGGGTGAGTCCACAATTGAGTCATGTAAAGGACTGCCCTGATTAACAGCAACTGTGTCCTTACAGACTCGACGCTTCAGCAATGAACGATGCACATTCCTTCCCTTGGTCAGGTCATCTACAGGCGCAATGGTGTACACTACACCACCCTCCTTGGGTGCCCTCGTCACTTGATAAACCACTGGGCTCCACAGGTCCTGGATTTTATGGCGACCCCTTACCCCATAATTACGGAGGTATACCAGCTGACCCTCCACCAGTGGTTCATCTCTGACATGCTGATCATAATGGGCCTTGCGCCTATCAGCCATGACCTGCAACTGTTCACGTGCACCTGCAAAAGCCACCTGGAGCCTCGTTTGATGCTCCAGGACCCAATCATGCACACTACCCTCTCTTAGCTGGGGGTCTCTCCCCAAAAGGAAGTCAATGGGCAATCGTGGCTCCTGACCGAACATCAAAAAGTGTGGCGACTCCCCTGTGGCCTGATGAGGAGTGCTATTATAACTAAACATCACCTGGGGAAGGCAAGCCACCCAATCTCGTTTCCTGGACACTGGCAAAGTGCGCAACAGATTATGTAAAGTGCGGTTAAAACGTTCACACTGGCCGTTACCGGCCGGGTGATAAGGAGTAGTACGAGACTTCTCCACGCCGTAGAGCTCACATAACTGCCGTATTAACAAGGATTCAAAATTCCTACCCTGGTCAGAATGGAGACGGCCCGGAACACCGAACCTGTAAAACCATTCTGTCACCAAGGCTTGAGCCACCGTTTCGGCTCGCTGATCCCTTGTTGGAACCGCCAGGGTATACTTACTGAAAACGTCGGTCATCACCAAAACGTTTTCAATGCCAGAGCTTGTGGGCTCCAAAACAGTGAAGTCCACCGCCAGAATGTCATTTGGCCTAGATGACGATAACCGCCCCATAAAACCCTGAGCAAGTGGCTGGGTGACCTTAGCTTCCTGGCACCGAGCACACTCCTGACACCAACTTGCCACATCAGAGGACATTCCTGGCCAATAACACCTCTGCCTCACCAATTCGGTGGTGCGCTCTCTGCCCTGATGTCCGTGTTGCTGGTGCAATTGCCTTAATACCTCTGACCTCAAGGCAACAGGCAATACCAATTGCAACACCTCCTCTTTACCTTTAGGGCAGTGGACCCGGCGATAAAGCATACCATCTCGCTCCATCAACCGATCCCACTGACGGAGCAATGTTAAGGCTGCCTTAGTCATTCGGCGCCGTTCCTCAGGACCCGGACGGGTACCCCGTCTCCAGAATTGCCACACTTCCTGGATAACCGGGTCAGCTGCCTGCCGCGAACCCAACTCACCGACCGAATAACCAGGCAGCGTAGACACTACACATTGGGTCACCATTCCAGCAGGATCCACCCCAATTAACGGCCGTAATGACTCAGGAATTGCAGTGCCTGGGGCCAACCCATCCAACACACCAGGTTCCCGGGGGTCCCTCCGTGAGAGTGCATCTGCATTTTTATTACTCTTACCTGACCGATACTTGATCTCAAAATCGAAGGCCGCCAGCTGAGACGCCCAACGCTGCTCAGTCGCCCCAAACTTTGCAGAGGTCAGGTGGCTAAGGGGGTTATTATCCGTAAACACCACACACTTATTACCCAACAGGTATTCACGGAATTTCTCTGTCATGGCCCACTTGAGCGCGACAAACTCCAGCTTCATAGAGCTGTAGTTGGACATATTGCGCTCAGTGGGCCTTAAACTGCGACTGGCATATGCCACTGGACGTACCTTACCTTCATTTTCCTGGGAAAGGACTGCCCCTAAACCTTGATAGCTGGCGTCCACCTCCAGGATGAAAGGTCTAGAGAAGTCCGCATATGCAAGTACTGGGGTGGTGGTAAGTTTTCCCTTTAACCCCTCAAAGCTCACCTGACATCTTTCACTCCAGGCACTAGCAAAGCTCCTACCTGTCTGCTTACCCTTCACACCAGCCAACTCCCCTACCAGCTTATGTAGAGGGGCAGCCAACTTGGCAAACCCCTCCACAAACCGCCGGTAGTAGCTGGAGAAACCCAGGAAGGATCGCAGCTCTGTGACACTAGAGGGACGAGGCCACTGAGCCACCGCCTCGATCTTACTAGGATCAGTTGCTACTCCCCTGGAAGAAATAACATGACCCAAATATCTCACCTCTTGCTGGAGAAAGGCACACTTCTCCAACCTAGCCTTCAACCCTTCCCGTTCCAGACGACCTAAAACAACCTCCAACCTCTCCAAATGCTGAGAAATAGAGGTGGAGAACACCACAATATCATCTAGATATAGAAGTAAAGACTGGCACTGCTGGTCCCCGAATAACCTCTCCATAAGTCGCTGGAAGGTAGAGGGGGCATTGCACAACCCAAAAGGCATTCGGTTCCATTCAAACAGGCCAAATGGGGTGCAAAAAGCAGTCTTCTGCTTATCCCCCTCTGTGACAGGGACCTGGTTATACCCACTAGCTAGATCCATGGTGGAAAACCAACAGGCCCCTGTCAACGCATCCAGCGATTCCTCAATCCGGGGCAAGGGAAATGCATCCCGTCTAGTCTTGGCGTTTAACTGGCGGTAGTCAACGCACAAGCGTAGACCACCGTCCTTCTTTTTTACCAACACAATTGGCGAAGCGTACGGGCTACAACTTTCCCTAATTACCTGAGACTCCAGCAGCTGATTAATGTGGGCCCTGACAACCTCATACTCCGAGGGAGGTACACGGCGATGTCTTTGCCGCACTGGCACATCATCTAACAATGGGATATCATGAGAGATGAGACTTGTACATCCCAAATCACCATCGTATTCAGAGAACACTGTCTGATACTTCCTAAGCAAGGCCTTCACCTTGCCCCGTTCCAATTCTGGCAATGCAGTCAGGTCTACCGCTGCAATCCTCTCTGAAATCGTAGAAATAGCTGCTAGGGTGGCTTGAGAATAGACATTTGTAATAGTGGGTCTAACTTCAGTAACACCTGCTGGCAAACTAACAACATGCACTCTAACCAGGCTACCTAGTACCCTGCGTGGAAAGAGTAGGACATCAGATGTGCCTATGTTGACCACCGGCACATAAACTGAGCCTCCAGTCACTCGCACCAGGGCAGGAGAGGCTAACAACCCTTCAGGTAACCCAGACTCGGTGGGCTCAAACAGTACTGTACTACCTGCCAAATGTTCTGCACAAGTTGCGGCTACCAGCTTAAGAGTACCGCCTGTGACACGACATGCCCGAGGACCACGCACCCTTACCTTAGTCGTGCACTCAGCAGAAGGCTGCTCACTACCTTGATGGCAGTGTTGTAACGCTTGAAAAATTGAAAGCGGCGCGCTAGAGACTGGGGGAAAATCAAACAAAGCAGGGCCATGCTGTCCAAAGAGCTCCTGGTAGCATCGCCCGAGTACATTCATCCCCAACACACCCGGGATTTTACAACGTATGCCACCAGGAGGGTCCCTGACCACCAGCACCCCACATCGCGGTACCATCCTCCCACAGAGATCAATGTCCAATTCCATATAACCAATATATGGGATTGAAAGCCCATTTGCAGCCCTTAGCTGCAACCATGAACACGACCTCAAACGCTCTTGGCCCCATGGCTCAAAATGTTGAATGAAACAACTTTCCGTAATAGTTGATACCATTGAACCGGTATCAATTAAACAAGGGACCAACACACCACCAATTAAAACATCCAGATGCGGGCAAGGGGACATTAAATTTGGAATCGAACTGGATTCCTTACAGTCTGAACCAGTCTTTTTCCCAGCCGAGCTGTGGCTCTTCAGCACGGCGGGGATTAGTTTTCCGACACATTAGTTTGCGGCTGCCCACCTCCAACTGCTTGGTCAACACGAGAACGCAAGGGTGACATAACACGTTCCCCCTCACATTCCCGTGCAAAATGACCTGTTTTTTTACACCGCCTACAGATGATAGGCCCACTATAAACGGATTGGGCACGAGGGCGAGAATGGGGGCCCTGCAATCGGGCCATACTCTGGGTGAGCTGATTTAATTGCTCCTGCTGTAACTTTAGCATTTCTCTAAGCTCCCCCATTTCAGACTTCTGAAATGAGCTACAATGCCCCTGTACTTCATACTGAAATCCATGCGCCAAAGGAACAGAAGAACTTCGGCCCCTAGCACCGCCCGGCATTCCCTCCTGCTCCCAACGAATAGCTTCGCCACGCACTTCCAAAAGCGTAGACTGTGGCTGGCGACGAACCAATTGTTTCAGTTCACGGCGAAGAGAAATGTCGCAGACATATTCAACAAATTGATCTCTCAATAAAACCTCTGCATTTGGCATGGCAGTAGGGGACTTCTGCCTCACTTTCTCTAGGAGGCCCATCAGAGCCAAGGAGAACTCCAACAATGTTTCCCCCTCACGCTGCCTCCTAGAGAAAAAGGCTTCCTGCAGGGCAACGTAAGACTGGGAACATCCATATAGCTCTTGCAAAATGAAAAAAATTCTCTCTGGGTCTCCGCGCTCAGAAACAGGGCGATGCCGAACCTCCTCACGCGCGTCCCCTCCTAGATGATCAAATATGAAAAACGCCTGATCTGCCACTGACAAATGGCGAGTTCTTATACAGGCTTTTGTTTCCTCGATCCACTCATTAATGCCAATACCCGATCTACCATCAAATATTGGACATTTCCTATCCCTTGGAATAAACACAAGTCGTTCGGTTAATGTAGCATTAGCTACTGATTGATCAGTGGGTGGCACTAAAAATTCCCGAGAGGGACCAGGTATTGGACTGGAGGGGACAGCATGGTTCTGCTCTTGGCGCAATTTTTCATTATCCGCCCTTAACTGAGCAACCAGATCCCTCAATTCCCGCAATTCCTCTTCCATTTCTTTGTGTTTTTTTTTTTTTTTTTTTAAATGAAACTTACCCAACAATCTCAGTACAAATCAGTAAACCGATAGGGGCACCCACTGCTAGAACGCTCCCAGTCCACTGAAATGACACTGCTGCTTTGTTCCCAACTCTAAAAAAAAGAACAGAAATATACAAAAAAACAGACTAATCTATCCACAATCACAGTCTAAAACATTTACCCAAATACCAATAAGCATCTGCCGACTACGCCAGAATGTAGCGGAGGCAAATCGGAAAGAGAAACTTTAAATTTAGCTGACTACGCCACCCTGTATACCAGGGAAAACTATAAATTGATCACCTAAAAAGGGCACAGGAATGTGGTTTCAAGAACAGAGGCCGGAGATGTGGATACCAAAATACAAAAGCTTTATTTCACAATATTCAAGCACTAGTCTTAAAAAACATTAGAATGTGGACCTGAGTAAACTACACAAACATAAGAAAGGAAGAAAGGAAACCGAGGCTTACCTATGGCAGGTAGGCCAGTTTAATGAGCACAAGGCTCTTATCAAGCACAAAGATCTTTCCACCAAGTGCACAGGTCTCACTACACCATACCCACACACACACACACACACACACACACACAGCACTCCGTGACAACCCACCACCGCACACGAGGGCCAACTAGCAACCTGCCTGGAAGCCTCGGTTCCTACAACACACAATAACCAAAGTTAACCGAATAAATCTCACAAAACAAAAATAACAAACTGTACAAATGCTTAACACTTAAATGAAAATTACAAAAAGAAATCCAAACACCTGCCATGAGGTAGAAAAAAACACCTCATCCAACAAAGGCAGATGTTCACCCCAATTTCATATAAACATACCAATAAAGAAACCAAAAAGCAAATACAAACTAAAGACAATATAATAAACAAAGCAATATAAACAAATTAATAGATTTGGAAAACTACTTAAATATAAAAAAGACAAAAATACCAAACAGGGATGAATAAATCAACAATAAACAACAACGAACGAGAACCCACATAAACCCATGCCGAAGCGCAGGATTAAATCTCCGGAAATAACTCCAACAAAGCAGCAGCATCAAAGATTGTTGCCCCGCAGACTGCACTACGTACAATGGATCCTAGATCAACTATTCCTCCTAAAAAATGATTAAAGGCATAATTATTTCCCACTTAAAATACCATGCATCGACCATGGTAGCTACACATACCTTCATGTTGTTGTTGTTGTTATAGCCACGAGTCTGGTCGCACACAGAAACGGACATCAACACGGCGAACAGACACAGGATTTACAGCAGACGCATGTTGAATAAGGCAGCCGCCAACCAACCACTATGATGTTGGATAACCACTACGAATAACAAAATTGTTACCTCAAGCGCACCTCGCGATGTTTACTAGTTAACCGACACATACCTGTGAGACAGGAAAAGACAAAAACCGGAATGGGCGGGCCTCGGGCAGTGACGCACAATCGGTGCTCTAACCTACGGTGCCTTAAAAGCCCCCTTTTATGCACCCGTGAAAGTATATGATTGGACAACTGATGCATTCGTGGCGTATTTAAAGAAATGACGCACCCACTATTCATCCCACTACACTGGCAACAACAGCATACAAAATTTCTAGCAGCTTGCTGCAAGTTTGACTGCTTGAGATAGTCGAGTTTATCCTGATCATTCTGTTCAAACATTCCAATATTCAATTCAATTTAAATTAATTTACAAAACTATTTTTTCACATTACACTACAAATCAACCCTGGAAGTCAAAAGTGACAGTAAAAGTAAATGTTCTTGTACTTAAATTATATAAAGGAGAAACCTTGAGGGGAACTGTCATGAATCCTGTCTGTGGTCTTCCGTCTGCTCGCCAACAGAGGTCGCCTTACGATTACATTGACTCTCACACTACACAAACTGTTACATGTCACCCTGGACTACATTTCCCATGCTCCATTGCACTGATTGCAGTCTCACCTGCAGGCAATCACACACACTTTAAATACGAGGCCCAAACCACTGTTCAGGGCAAAGTATTGTTTATCATTTATCGCTCTCCTTGTGATAGCTACATTACGGAGTCAGTGTAGTTTCTCCAGTCTTCCTGTAGTTCCCAGTCATATCTAGTCTTGTTATTTGCCTGATTTGCCGTGTTTAGATTCTAGCCTGTGTATCTTGATTCTGTGTTTCCCTGCCTACTCTGTATTTTGCCCATTCTGGATTACCCCTGTCGTTGCGCCCTGTTTGGATACAGTTTGCTCCTCGACTGAACCACGCCTGTCTCTGGATTACTCTTTGTCTTGCCTGTGCTATATCCGTTTGCTGGTGTTCGACCCCTGCCTGTCTTGACCAAGTCTTTGAATAAAGTTTTGCATTTGGATCTGCACGTCTCTTTTTCAGTCGCCTCGTTACAGGAACCACATACAGTTCTTATAACCATATTCAACCTCTTGAAGGTTTTCATGTTTTGTTTGTTTTACAGCACTGATACACTGACGATTTGATAGCATTTTGACCCTGATCTACAGAAAAATGTTTTCATGTGAGAGTGAAAAATTTAAATTGAATAATAATAATGTGCACGCCTTTAGTAGATTCACTCCAGCAGCAGCCTTTTATGTATATAGAAAAGTCTCTGTTAGCTTTGCAAATCTGGGACCTCGATTTCCCTCATTTTTCTTTGCAGAATTGGACATTAACGTTGTTTTAAAGCCATTTGCTATATAGCACTGACTTTGTTTAGGGTCTTTCGCGTGCTTGAGAACAGATCATCAGCTTTTCTTCTAGTGTTTCCTTGTGTTTCGCTTCATCCATTCAGCCCATTCTCACCATCAAGGCGTCAAAACTATATCTTTATGTGAGGAACTGAGTGAAAAATGAATTTTAATTCACTGAGAAACATGTTTTCAGTATTTGTTCCAATATTAGTAATTTCCTTTTGCCTTTTTATTTAAAAAGTTTTTAACATGCATAATACAGTTTGTGAACATTGTAAAAGAAAGTTGTTTCTGAGAAATATCCATCTGTGTATAAAAAACATATAAAGCTAATAGCATGTTTCCTAATAATATCACCTAAAGGCAGCATGTACAAGGAAAACATCAAAGGACCTAAGACCGAGCCTTTGGGAGCAACATATTTTACAATTGTGACTAAACTGTACTATCTCCATTGCTTCTCCCTGTGTGTAGGCTTGGTGTTTGATGTTGCAGTGAACTGATGGAGTAATCATCCACGTGATGTGTTCACTACTTTAAGCTTGGTTGAAAAGCATGCCTTATAAGCACACATTAAATCACACGAGCTTTAAACTGTAAGTCAGATTTAATTGGAATGTATCAATAATCTGTAACATAGCAAAAATTTGGCTAGAAAAACTGAATGTAATAAAGTACAAATACAAAAATTCCTGGGATCTGTGGTGTTTAAATCTGAGAGGGACTTTGAAAGGGCTCTTTGTGCTTTGCAAATATTTCAGCGTTCAGGTAATCAAATGGATTAGAGCGGCTCTGAAATCCCTCCAATTTAAAACAGCCATCCATGCAAAATAAACAGCCTTCCACCATCTAGTGTTGTGTGTGTATTTAGTGAGTGGAGTGAGTTTTGTTTAAATAATTTTTATTTGACAAAAAAAATATTCTGTAGTGACGAATAAGACAATTTATTTTTATAAGTGGCTATGTAAGTAATTCAGCCTATTTATTTGAAAGAGTTTTAATTCATCATAATTTAAAAAATATCTTTTTTTTAGCTGAGTTAAATGTATGGGTGATATTAAAATATTGCCACTTGTGGACTATGTGGATGTTCACAAGTAAAATTTAGGGTATGTTTACATGACAATAATGAACTAAAAGTGGAAACATTTTTATATTTAAGTTTTTTTAAAGTGTTACATACAGACAACAATGCTGTCAAAATGAGACCAGTTTAACACGGATCTGTGAAAATGACTAAAAATGCTGGATTATGCAGGTAGGCCAGTAGTTGATTATGTCACTTTGTAAAGAGCCACAGCCATATCACCCTGCAGCCCAAGACCGGTTGCCCACTGAAGCTAAGCAGGGTTAAGCCTGGTCAGTACCTGGATGGGAGACTCCTGGGAAAACTAGGTTGATGCTGGAAGAGGTGTTAATGAGGTCAGCAGGGGGTGCTCACCGTGTGGTCTGTGTGGGTCCTAACGCACCAGTATAGTGACGGGACACTATACTGTCAACAAGCACCATCTTCGGATGAGACGTTAAACTGAGGTCTTGACTCTCTGTGGTCATTAAAAATCCAATGGCACTTCTCATAAAGAGTAGGGGTGTAACCCCGGTGTCCTGGCCAAATTCCCCCCACTGGCCCTTGTCAATCATAGCCTCCTAATAATCCCCATCCACTTGATTGGCTCTATGACTCTCTCTCCTCTCCATCTGTAGCTGGTGTGTGGTGAACGCATACACTTGATTGGCTCTATGACTCTCTCTCTTCTCCACCTGTAGCTGGTGTGTGGTGTGTGCATCCACTTGATTGCCTCTATGACTCTCTCCTCTCCACCTGTAGCTGGTGTGTGGTGAGTGCATACACTTGATTGGCTCTATGACACTCTCTCCTCTCCACCTGTAACTGGTGTGTGGTGAGCGCATCCACTTGATTGGCTCTATGACTCTCTCTCGTCTCCACCTGTAGCTGGTGTGTGGTGAGTGCATACACTTGATTGGCTCTATGACACTCTCTCCTCTCCACCTGTAACTGGTGTGTGGTGAGCGCATCCACTTGATTGGCTCTATGACTCTCTCTCCTCTCCACCTGTAACTGGTGTGTGGTGAGCGCATCCACTTGATTGGCTCTATGACTCTCTCTCCTCTCCACATGTAGCTGGTGTGTGGTGAGCGCACTGGCGCCGTTGTACTGTGGCTGCCAGCATATCATCCAAGTGGATGCTGCACACTGGTGGTGGTTGAGGAGAGACCCCCCCATATGATTGTAAATGCACTTTGGGTGTACATCAATACACAATAAAGTGCTATATACATGTATCATTAATTCATAAAACTACGCCTTTTTTTGCAGTTTACACGTAGACGATACGTTTTCATTTTCACAAACTAACACTTTGAAACCCATTTTCAAAAGTTTTCATTACCCCAAAGTCGTTGTTGAGTAAATGGACAGTCGAAAACATAAAAATGTCTCCTTTTTTAGTTGAAATGGTGTTGTGTTGCGTGATTTTTCTTTGTTTTGTCATATCTCATTTTTCTTAAGTATGCTTTTTACTGGCATTTGGTAGCTATGGTACAGTGTTAGCCAAATTATTGGTCAAGTCATAATATATTATTCACAATAAATGTTTAAATATTTTGTTTGGCTAATCTAATTTTTTAGATCATACTAGTTTTACAAATGTATACAAATAATGTCTTAACTGTACATTTTACAATTAAACTATGCAAAATTATTGATGAAAGCATGAAAAAAAGTTTACAAGAATTTACAAGAGTTTACTTCAAAGTGACCTTCATATAAGTTTGTATGAAAATATTTAGTGCTTATATTGTACAACATACATACATATACATCACACTAATTTCAATAATATGCACGTAATAGTGAGCTCTTTCCAACAAAATACCCTATTGCACAGATAACATCAGTAAGCCTTCCTGAAGTGACGGAGAACAAATCTGTCCCAGCAGGATCAGGCGCTATCTTTACTGATGCAGGAGTAAAGGGGTGCTTTCTTTGGTGTGACTGGAAAAGTAGTTCTTGTGTAACAGAGCTCCTAACAGTTTTCCCTAGAAAGGGATATTTCCATATCAACTGTCTAGATTTCCTTTTCCTGACTTTTAAGGAGTCAAAATGTCTACTGTATCTTTGTTTCTCAGTCCCGCAGTCGTTTCAGATCAAACAAACACATTTACACACACACACACACACACACACACACACACACACACACACACACACACACACACGCACGCACGCACGCACGCACGCACACACACACACACACACACACATAATAATTAATTAATTAATTGCATGGGGTTTATAAACATATTTTTCATATTTGTAATGAAGACATTTTCTGGTATTGTTTCAGAATAGCCTTTCATGCAGTGTATAGTACATAAGTGTGCAAATGGCTTAGTATGTGATGGTCAGAGCAGGTTATGACAATGTCCTGGACAGACATGTGATATAGTCCAGACATGATCACCTCACTGGGCCCATGTGGCTATCACTCGCAGACCGGCTCAACAGTTCAACATAAACCATAATCGTGGGGTGTTTATGTTCATCTAGTGGTGTCAAACTTTGCTGCATGGACATGCCACATTCACACCCAGATTTCTGTGGTCAGTGGCGGCCGTTCAAACAGTGCTTCCCAGGAAATACCACCACACCATCAGTAAATGTCAGCAAATGCAAAAGAGTCATCTCTCTAGTGTTCAAGCAGCTCACTCTCAGAAAAAAGGTCCAAAAGTTGTCACCGGGGTGGCATCTTTTCAAAAGGTTCATATTTGTACTTAAAGTGCAGATATTAGTACCTAAAAGGTACAAAAGTGTACCCTTTGAAAAGGTAACGCCACAGTGACAGCTTCTGTACGTGTTTTTTTTTTTTGGGGAGTGCATATTCTTAAAGTGCCCCTATTATGGGTTATGAAAGGTTCATATTTTGGTTTTGGGAGTCCCCAACAACAGGTTGACATGCATGCAAGTTCAAAAAACACATTCATTGTCTAATAATATGCATTTATTTTTACCTTATTTGTTCAACGACTCACAAGCGATTCGCTCAAAGATGCAGTTTCCAAACCCCTACTTTATGTGACGCTAATCTGCAGTGATTGGTCCTATTGGTCTCATTTTAATTGATTCTTGCCTGTAATGCCTGATAAAGCAGCATTTTTGAGAGCAGTGCTGATTTGTGTACAGCGTTAGCAGGGAAACAGCTATTTTTACCGCTCCAAAAGCGGCACCTAGTGGCAAAGAATGAATTTGCATTTTCATTCAGACCAACACGAAAATACCAACCGGATGCTTCCAGAGTAGTCCGCTGCCCTGCTGGAATCTGTCCAGCTTTCAGCATTAGTCTTGGAGTTCACCAAGGATTGGTCCTCTCACCCTTTCTATTCATTCTATACATGGACACGGTAATGGTAGACATCCAATCCCCACAGCCATGGAAACTCCTGTACGCTGACAATGTCCTACTCACCTACTCGCATAGTGCCAGATCCTCAATGACCAAGTGCAACAGTGGAAAGATGGGCTGAATGAGAATGGTCTGTGGCTCAACCTCAGGAAGACTGAGTATGTGGAATGTGGCCCACAAGCCATATTATCATCATAGATGGTCAAGACTTGAAGAAAGTGGACTGCTCCAAACAGACGGCGACAGCCTCTTAGATGCATGTGCATGTCAACGCTACCGGGTCAAAATGCCTCAAAGTCACGTGAGCCCTATGCAATCAACGAGGCACCCTATCCATCTCAAGGTGAAGGTTTACAAAACTGGAAGAAGTGGAAAGAGATGTACTGAATGGTAGACCCTGCAACAGTGTGGGACAAACTGTTAGAAAAGAAGATTGATGACGCAAGCATCACTGCTGTTAGAACCCAAAAGTACAATGTGAAAAGAACCGTGGGACAGAATTAGGTTCAAATAAATGTATGAATTAATTTCAGGAACAAAATGCCATTGCCAATAGTAAAATATAAAAGCCCAGCTCATTCAGAAGGCACTTTCAAACAATGGTACTTTTGGGTCTGAATGGCGGAGATGTTTGCATCATCGAGTGTGAGTATTGCTGTAATTACTTATGACAGCTGTTTACTATAACATGGCAATAAAGATGGGGATGACACCAGTTTCACCGTGTGATTGAAGTATTTGCCCCTTCGGATTTACCACTCACACTTTATATGTACACAACAGCACTTGCGTTTGCCTGTTTATGGGACAAGCAGCTGTGAACTGTGTGTGACTGTGAACATGTAAAAGTAAAATGATATGTCATAAATATCTGTTGACTCCTGCAAGTTAGGACAGATTGCTTTCATAACAATTTTGCTTCAGAGTTCACACAAACAGACGCTGAGAAAATCTCTCTGAAGATGAAAATGCTTTATGGCAACAATGTTCATTATGTGAAAACAGGACCTTTTGGCAGAAATGTTACACTGTTCAGTAAGACTAGCAGCGTATATTATCACAATGCTGAACATTTGTTTTATCATCATTGTTTTTTATATTAATTTTCTGCCAGATATACAGTATTAATGTATTAATTCTTATACCTACTGCATGAATGGTTTGAATGAAAATGATGTCATAATTTACTCACCTTCACATCCTTCTAAGCCTGTATTACTTATAACATAAACAAAAGATATTTTGAGGAATGTCTCAAATGTTTTTGTCCATACTTAAGAAGTCAATAGTAATGAAAACTGTTTGGTGACCAAATTTGTCTAAATACCTCCTTTTTTTTGTACCGCATAAAAATAAGTGAGTAAATTATGACATAATTGTTTAACAGTTTTGGTTTGAACTAACACTTTCACAATCACATATTGGTTGTTTATTAGTGCTTATAAAGCATATATTCGGCATGACCATATTCTACATCCCTAATCCTACCCAATAACTAAATTTAACAACTACCTTACTATTAATAAGCTGGAACTTAGGAATTTATTAAGGCAAAAGTCAAAAGTAATGTTTTAATTAGACCTTAAAATAAAATGTGGTGCTGATGCCCACCTGAAAATATAAAATCAATCTAGCATTATCAAACAAACTATGTTAAAAGACTCAGACTACAGTAAAATCTCTAGTCTAAAAGCATCTTTACTAAAGAGACATCTGTTTAGTTTCCTATCCAAATATTTAATAATTTTCAGAAATTACTTCAACTTGCTCACATAATCTTCCACGTCTTGTATCGTGACCATAAATGAAAATAACATTCATATATTTGTACTATACTGTAACTTAATTTTGCCCTTTTGGATTGTGTAAAGGTAAACAAACATCAGTAAATCTATAGACTGAGCTGAACTTGTATGAACCATAAAAAAATATGCTATTTTAAAGATCACTATTTTGTGTATTTGGTGTAACAGAACATGTTGACATGCTTTAATGTTCAAAAAACACATAATTTTTCAATATTTTACTTTCTCAAACGTGTCGTTTTCTACAAAGCCCTTCATTCCGACAAGCACAGTCTGCTCTGATTGGCCAACTGACTCAGTGCATTGTGATTGGCCGAACACCACAAACACGCGTCGGAAATGCGACGCCCCTTACCACAATCGCGTGTTCCAGCTTTCAAAGTAAATATAAAGACAGTTAATAATGTCCTTAGTTTTATCATTAGTTCAAGTTTTAATGTGTTAAGACTTGCTGAAATCGCGTTTGGTCTTGCACTGTATCGCGTCTCTTGTCAGTGTCTGCGCTTGCTTGGCCATTTGTTGTGATAAACAGGAAAGTGTATTCAGCTTAATTCAAATAGTGATTAGTTAGACGGGTTTAAAAAGGTTAATATACCGTGACAGCAGTTGCGGCAGCCGTCGTGTGAAGACCGAAGAGTGTAAAGACCATCGACTCTACCGTGCGACTCCACCGGGCAGGACACCAGCAAGGGATATAAGTATCGCTTTTTATTTATCTTCTTTCCTACTACTTATTTCCCTTCTGTTTTAGTTTTTATAACCAATTCTTACTATGTAAAAAATAAGTATACTTAGGCCTTTAGTGTTATGTTAGAATCATTATTCATACCTTTTCTTGATTTAATATTTTGACTTCTTTTTAGCTTAATTTTTTGCTTTCATTTAAATGTTTAGTTTTGAAATGTTGTTGTATGCATTTGTTATTTTTATTTAATTTCTTTATCTTCTTAAATGTGTATATATAATATTTATAGTTTTAACTTTTAATTTTATTTACTTTTTCTTATTTGTAAGTCGCTTTGGATAAAAGCGTCTGCTAAATGACTAAAAGTAAAGTAAAGTTATCATATGTGTTTGCAAACAAGCCGCGATTAAGAAAGCTGATGCCACTGTGATGTGACCCCCTCTCCCTCTCTCTCTCTCTCTCTCTCTCTCTCTCTCTCTGACACATTCACACACACACACACACACACACACACACACACACACACACACACACACACACACACACACACACACACACACACACACACACACGCACATACACACACACAAACACACACACACACACACACACACACACACACACACACACACACACACACACACACACACACACACACACACGACGCGCAAAACAGTCAATAACAAATACTTAAACAAATAACAAAACATACTTACAGTCCGTGATTCAGAAGCGCCAGATTGTCATAGCAAAGTCAGAATTACCTCCTCTCCTAGCTTCACGAATCTGTCATCCATTAAATGTGCTGCACAAATTCACACATTTGGGTTGTGCTGTTCTGTTGTAAATAATCTTAATGATTCCTAATTGCATCTACTTTCGAAAGCCCAAATAATGTGCTTTGGCACAGAAACACAGCGTCTCCCTGACACGGCTGCATCAACACTACTGCATTACTGAAACCACGCCTTCTGTCTTTGCGTGAACATTTGGGCAGCATTACGAAAATATTTCCACATTGTGACGTAGACATGTGGGGGGTGTTTGAATGAGCCGTTTTAGGGGTGTGTGGACGAGTCTTACATTTTATAAAGAATATCTCTTTGGTTTTGAGACTTTAGTCTTTGCAACTTCGGGGATCTTATCGATGCACATCAGCTTGTAACACTCAAAATAGAAATTAAAACTTGAAATCGCATCATATGACCCCTTTAAACCTACCGACAGTCATGGCAGTGTCTTTGCTTTGCTGTTTTCTCATTGTGTGCTGCCCTCTGGCACAGAGCTCCAACTAATTGGCTCACTCAATAGAGAGGGGGGGAGAAATATGAGGGTCTTTAATCTGGAAAATGCGTCTCATTCACACCAGATGGTTTTAATGAGTGCGGCAAAAGCCGATCCAGAATCCCAGTGAATGGAGTTGGCGTCTCTGGGCCTGGGTTTATTCCATTGGGCCTCTCTGATGGCATTCTGCTTTCCACTAAGAATAAAACTCCTTCATAAGTCCTCCACTCCTGCTGTAACCTCTGCATGTCCCAATGTGCACACAGAAATGTTAATTGCAAAGGGTGAAGAGTGTAGCGATGATGTATGTGTGGACAGGCAGCGCTCATGTGGTCCGCAGTCGATGCTCTGACTGCGCTCGCACTAATAAAGTGATTCACACACTCAAATACAGTTAATCATACTGTCACACATGTGCTTTCTGAAGTGCATGCTGTATTATATGAGATACAGTTCCTCCTGCTCTAGAGCTTTACGACTTTAAAACATGTACAGCATGCTGATTTACTGTAGATACAGTTTAGCTAGTCACTATTAAACCAAACTGCCATTTAATTAAACAATTACACTCATTTGACTTTCTCAGCGATATTTTAGGAGTGTTTATTTACTTTGCCATCACCTATACTGAATGCATGCATATTACTAGCATGTTAGATAATTATTAGTACTTATACATTTTAATGCCTTTCTTCATGGCCTACCATACCACAACAACAACCTTATTTACTATCAATACGCAGTAATAGAATAATTTTCTATGTGTTACTTGATCTGTTGCCCAAAATTAAAAAAATATATACAAATATGAACAGTTTCTTGACATGCCCTGATAATGTAATTAGTGCACTTATCATATTTTACATCAAAACAGAGAAACATAAGCAGTGTTGCCAAGTCTTGCACTTTGCTACTTTTATACTGATGCTGCAGGCTGTTTTTTTTGTCCGCAGTTTAAAGCGAAACCCCCCACCTGAAACGTGATTTTAACCTATGTGTGACCCTCAGAAGGAGGTCTTGACTCCCTGGGATGTGATTTTAATAGCCATTTTCCCTGCGTTTTGTTACGAAGACCTGGCCACCTTGAACATAATGCCATTGTTTTATAAACATGGCATTGTATATTACAAAAATGGTCTCTTTGAGGAAGTACTTTTGTTCCTCTTTTGCTAAATGCATGAATGTAAATTCAAGCATGCAATAATCATTATATGTGTGCTACAGTGACAACAAACTATGACTTATGATATTGTGCAGTTGCTTTGCTATAATTTGTATTGTTAAAAGCGCTATATTAATAAGGATGACTTGACTTGACTTGTCAAGCCCAGCTGTTATTTTTCGGCGAGCATAGGGTCTTGTTGCCATCTGCACCGGTCTTGTTTTTGGTTGTCGAAAACAATGCATAGTTTAACATAGTACAAATAATCATCTACACTCTACAACACTGCTCTGTCATTAATGAACGCCGACACCGGAGCAAATTAGTAACATTATATTAACATTCTAACAACTGCTATTGACTGAAAACTCAGATTAACAAATTATTAAGTAATAACACAGTAATAGCAGGTAGTTAAGTATGAGCTATTCAAAAACAAATTTTCATACTTCCCAGAGGACTACTATATACACTGCAATATTATAAATATACAACTACTGTATACAGGTTCAGAATTAATGCTAAATGCATGAATGTAAATGTAAATATATAAAGCTGATTGGCTAGTTTTGAAAAAAAAGGGGACAAGGGCTTTGATACACCCTGTCCCAACTTCATGTTTCAATAAGAAATCTGTCAACACAAGACAGAGAATAAAATCTGTGTTCACATCGGCACCAATGGCTTAACATCCGAGCATATGCATGCTATAACGACACCAAACTATGATGTGTATTGTCAATCATTTGTGCAGTATATTAATGCCAGTGTTTTACTTGTGTCAAGCCCAGCTGTCGACTTTTTGGCAAGCACAGGGTCTTGCTGATATTTTGACCGGTCTGATGCCAACCCCAGTGAAATGTGATACGCCTAAATACCGTTTTCCCATGTCAGATTAGTCCTGGTCAGATTAGTCTGATCACAGACCAGTCTGACTGGATTCAGATTCCTGGAAAACCACAATCACCCAAGAAAAGTCGTAGAGGGATCTTCTTTTATGATTCTGGGATAAAGTGATTATGATTAAACAGCATGTTTTGGCGCAGTTTCACTCAGCTTCTCTCTGGAGATGAGTTTAATCATGATGTAGTAACCATTTGTCCTGTATTACATTCTATTACAATAGATTTAAAAGCATAAAAACACAATCTGCTCTATTGACAACACTTCCAAATAATTAGTTTGAGCCACATATGCTTACAATATAATGAAAATGTAATTCTTTAGTCATCAGCATTGTAAATCTCTTTTATAGAGTACAGGCTGGCATTACTAATTACTGCCCTTGTGAAAAATAAGTACACTTTAGCATACTTGGTAACAATTTACTTGAAGGGGTGTGCATAAGACTGACATGACACTTTCATAATCATGACATGACACATGACACAAGGAGGTTTTATGCATGTTTATGACAACTGTCAAACTCTCAAACTCAGTCTAATTACATTTACAAGACTCAATTTAATAAACTGTAAAATATTCACTATTCTCCATCATCCGTATTGCTGCTATGTGTATATACCTGGTACAACCTGTTTGCACATTCCTCTTGCACATCCCTGTTTATATTATTATATATATTATTAAGTCCACAGTATACTGTATTGCACATTTTATTTTATTGCACATTTTACTCTTTATATTTTCTAATAATTGTTCATTTTAAATTTTTTACCTATATTTATATAAATTCTCTTGTGTTTTGTTACATATTTTGCACTGTCCATTGAGCGGACCTGACCTGACTTACATTTCACTGCTGATTATATTCTGTATAATTGAGTATTTGACGAATAAAAAACCTTGAACCTTGAAGTGTCATTCACTCTGTTATGTCACTTTTAATGCAAAGATGACATTATTTGACTTAACCATAACCTAACCCTAACCCTACCCCTACCCCTACCCTTACCCCTAACCCTAGCCAATAACAAAGACATCTCAAACAATGTCATCTTTGCATTAAAAATTACATAACTGAGTCAATGACACTTAATGACAGTTATCATAAACATGCATAAACACCTTCATATTCATGACACGTGTCAATGTGATGATGTTTAATGTCCCCAACAGCCTATGTTAGTCCCATTTAGACACTTGTTAGAAACCACGTTTTTCAAGACACCTGAAAGTAAAAAAAATAATTAAGTGGGATGAGTGCAAAAACACTTATTTATTTATTTATTTATTTATTTATTTTCCAGGATTCATTCCTGCAGCACCTTGTCTGTCAATCCCAGAAATAAATCGTAACAATTTAAACAGGAAGAAAAAAATTTTTTTTTACTTTACTTCACTTCACTTACTCTTTACTTTACTTTACTTTACTTTACTTTACTTTACTTTACTTTACTTTACTTTACTTTATTTTACTTTATTTCTTCACTTCACGTCACGTCACGTCACTTCACTTCACTTCACTTCACTTCACTTCACTTTACATTACTTTACTTACTTTACTTTACTTTACTTTACTTTACTTTACTTGACTTTACTTTATTTTCCTTCACTTTACATTACACTACATCACTTTACTTCACTTCACTTCACTTCACTTTACTTTACTTTACTTTACTTCACATCACATCACATCACATCACATCACATCACTTTACTTTACTTTACTTTACTTTACTTTACTTTACTTTACTTTACTTTACTTTACTTCAATTTACTTTACATTGCTTTGCTTCGCTTCGCTTTACTTCTTCACTTCACTTCACTTTACTTTACTTTACTTTACTTTACTTCACTTTACTTGAGATGCCATGTCATTATACATATGGTCTAAACTTCAGTTGTTATCAAATGCTGTGACCAAAAGACATCTGAAGATCTGTCCGTAGCTTTAGCTAGTTGTTAATTATTTATTTGGTTATCTGATTTAATAAATATGTTATTTGATTCCTCTCCTTAACATTTAATATCAGACTTAAAAAAGGGGCCAAATCATATTAAAGCTTATATTTCAAATTTAATGAATCTCTCAAGCATAAACCCCAATGTTTGGCACAACTATTAGTTAATATCCAATATTAATTAATGTCCAAAGCCACTCAAGAGAAAAACATCTCTTTATATCTGAGATTTGTGTCCCGTTTCACAGGGCTGGCGTTGTTTCCACAAACAACGCAATGAAATCTGGTCCGTGCATTTAAACCCAAATCAAACACTGCACTGTAGTTTCTGCGTTCTCTGAGGCATATTTCCCCATGTGTCCTACTACATCATTTCCATTTTTAACATTCAGTTACTGTTATGACATTAGGCAGTAGAGTGTTTGTTATCGTATTGGATGTTCACCCAACTGCTTGGTCTCGTTGTGCATTGAATTTGCAATTGTCTGACTTGCCTTTGGTTGTCGAGAACAATGCATTGGGTTACACTTTATTTTGATAGTCCACTTTAGACATTTTACTAACTATAAGTATCATTGCAACTACATGTCAACTAATTCTCATTAACGTACTGACAAAAAATGTATAGCCTGAATGCAATTGTAAGTCGCTTTGGATAAAAGCGTCTGCTAAATGCATAAATGTAAATGTAAATTTGCAATTCTACTAACTCTCAGTAGGTTAGGTTTAGAGTTAGTTGAGTAAGTTGACATATACTTGCAATGTTTCTGATAGTCAGTATGTTGTATGATGTGGACCCATCAAAATAAAGTGTAAGATATTAAGCAGACCGTCTACTAATACTCTAATGACTGATAGTTGACATGTAGTTGCAAAGTTAATTACTGTTAACCCTCTTTCACACAGCCATTCCGGAAAATACATAGAACATGTGTCCCGTGATTTGTCCCGGGATCGTCTGATTTTGGTTCATTCACACTGCCAGTGATTTTCCGGAATCACAGCTTGCATTCAGACACATCCCGTAAAGATCCCGTAAAGACACGTGACATTTCATGTGATGTGTATAATGCAGCGTGTACCGTTTCAATAAACTGGTGAACGATTTCATAGTGAAGAACTCCCCGATCTCTGCTTCGTTCCAGTTTATACATGTTCTCATGTTCCTTTAAAACACCCTGTAAAAGAGTTGCATGATAACGCGCGTCATCAGCCTTTACGCCATTGGTTCTGGCTTTTGTTCACACAGAGCTCGTTTCGGGACTGAACCCGGCAATGTTACTAGATCCCCAAGCCGTGAACGATCCTGAAATTAATCGTGTTTGCTTTCGTGTTTGCTTTCACACAGAAGGCCCTCCGGCAATTTTCGGGGGACCAGTAGAATGTCTAAAGTGGACTAAATAAAGTGTAACCGAATGCATTGTATCTTGTACAAATAATCATAAACTCTTTAGAGTTCTGTTCTGTCATTAATGAATAACTACACAGGCAATAACAAAATATTAACATTTTACCAACAAATATTAACTTACTAAAAAAGTATGATGAATGAATTAGTAATAACACAGTTATAGCAGGTAGTTCGCTATTATCTAATCAGTAACTACTATTTTTCACACCTTCCAGATAGCTACTATATACACACTATATGCACT
Organism: Oxygymnocypris stewartii; assembly: GCA_003573665.1. Classification (NCBI taxonomy): domain Eukaryota; kingdom Metazoa; phylum Chordata; class Actinopteri; order Cypriniformes; family Cyprinidae; genus Oxygymnocypris; species Oxygymnocypris stewartii. The sequence goes on along the minus strand of QVTF01003943.1, from coordinate 252,574 downwards.
TTATATACAACTAACTACTATAAACAGGTTTATAATTAATGCGAATAATGCAAAATCAAGTGTTCTAAATATTCTAAAGTGAAGATAATTCACTATAATAACTGAAGTCATCAAAAGCTTTTGAGGGGTTGTAAGGTTTCGGATAGTAATTCCTTCTGATTGATTTAGTAACCCAGTGGCTTACAGTAACAGTTTAGTTTAGGGAACTATCCTCATTATTAACTAGTTGCTTATAAGCATGCACGTCACTTGCATGTTGGCTGTTTGTTAACACATAAAGCACATATTAATGCATTATTCTGCATGAGCATATTTTAGATCCCTTAATCCACCCCATGTGTGACCATCCTCACTTTCGAATATTATTCCAAATAATTAGTAATTCCCTTAGAAGGGTGTAGCAAGACTTGAGACATTACTATCCAAAATCCCTCAAAAGTGCGCAGTGATTACTAGAAAGTTATCATGTTATAAAATACTGATCCAAATAATGAGTATTTTTTTCTGAAGGATTTGGTAATACTTGAGTCATTACTAGTGGATTACCATGATCATCACTTCAGAATTAATGATACATTATGCATTATTCATATTAGTTATCAACCTGTATGTAGTAGCTCTTCGTAGTCCTCCGAAGCGAACTAAAAAAAAACGGATTATTATTGATAGTGAATTATCTCATTCAGCCGGTACTATTACTTACTAATGTGTTAATCAGAGTTTCTTGTTAATTAGTAGTTACTAGAGTGTTATTATTGCATTACACATGCAATCCTTTAGTTATTCATTAATGATGGAACAGAATTCGAATGTGTTACCACGTAGCCCATTTATTTAGGCATGCATCTTTTATTGATTTTGTACTCCGGTGATGAGCTACACAGTAAAACATCAAACGCATTTTAAAACCTACTTTCTTAGATTTCAGAATAGTGGCTATATGAGATCCACCTTTTCTATTAATTGAGTAAATCATACTCTGTAAAGGTTTAGATTTATGGTCACAACTGTGTCATTCAGAATATTGTCTGTGTGTGTGTTCAGAGGGCTCAGACATCTGTTAATGATTGCGCAGATGTTGGGGGATGGGGGGCGGGGTCTTAACAACAGGAGCTGTATTGTGTTGTGTCTCATTTTTGGCTCTCTGGTTCTGGGTGTGTTCGGTGCCTGACGTCTTTCTCTGTGCATTCACAAAAAAGCTCAAAAGATTCATAATAACACTCATTACTAATAAACATCATTAGATTATATCATGGATTCCTTGGGTTATATTACATTGTTGTAATGTTATGGAACTTTACTGATCTTTTCAGCATTATATAAATACGTATTAATGAGAGGTTTAATTTAGGACAGAGTACAGACAGATCCAGCAGGACCTCATGCTGAGAGAGACCCAGAAAAAGACACCACAGATGTGAATTTAATAATACATATTGCTTCCTTGCTGAACTAAAAAAAAGAGATAATTCTTTAAATTTAAAACAACAACAACAACAACAACCCAGTTCATTTCATATCGGTTTCCTTGACGAAGAAAGTAAGAAAACATTTTTTTTCCATTGGCTTTTGTTTTATTGCATTAATGATTCTTGAACCATGGTAACCTGACTTTAACTATAACTACAATAATTAACAAGAGTGTGGTTATAAATACAATAAGGGTGTGAAAGTGACATCACAATCAGTGTGATGATGTTTTATGTCACAATATTAACTTTCTAGTAACTACTATTGACTAACTAACAAATAAAAACCCATCAACCTCTGATGAATGAATTAGTAAGTAATAACACAGTGATAGCAGGTGGTTCAGAGTTATCAGTAACTGCTACCTTTTCGTACCTCTCAGATAATTACTATTGTGGTGCGTATCCCGATTTTAGATCAGCATCGCCCTGGAAACGCCTCTTCCACACTGATCACACAACAGCAACACCTGTGCGTGATGAGTGGCGCACCTGGAGCTCGTTCCCACCAGCTTTAAAAGCCAGGCGAAGAGGCACACAAAGAGGTCGGCCACCGAGCTGCTGGTGGAACTAATGCCTGTTTATCTTTCTTTCGCACAGAGTCTGACTGCACCCCAGGAGAGTGATATTCATCACAACATGTTACCCCACGGGCACCAAGTGGATCATAGCACCGAGCACCATTCACCTAAGCACGTGTGAGCAGTGTGGTTTAATAAATCACCCTCTGGGAAACTTTCCAGCCTATACGAGTCTGTGTTCTCATTCACCCCGCAAAACTATGTACACACACTATATACACCATCTACAACTAATTATAATAATATACTAATAATAATTTGTTACATTTATATAGTGCTTTTCTGGGTACTCAAAGCGCATTACATAGAGGGGGGGGAGTGGGGGATGGGGATCTCCTCATCCACCACCAATGTGCAGCACCAACCTGGATGATGCGACAGCAGCCATATTGCACCAGAATGCCCACCACACACCAGCTTACTGGTGGAGAGGAGACCGAGTGATGAAGCCAATCAGTGTATGGGGATGATTAGGAGGCCATGATGGTCAGAGGCCAATGGGGGAATTTGGCCAGGATGCCAGGGTTACACCCCTACTCTTTTTTTCGAAGGACTTTTTAATGACCACAGAGAGTCAGGACCTCGGTTTAACGTCTCATCAGAAAGTTGGTGCTTGTTGACAGTAAAGTGTCCCGTCACTATACTGGGGTGTTAGGACCCACACAGACCACAGGGTGAGCACCTCCTGCTGGCTTCACTAGCACCTCTTCCAACAGCAACCTAGTTTTCCCAGGAGGTCTCCCATCCAGGTACTGACCAGCTCAACCCTGCTTAGCTTCAGTGGGAACCTACGGTGAGGCATTGCTGCCCACCCATAATATTTTATCCACTCAATTATGTCGTTATAACGAGATCTTTTCTCGTTATAACGAGATCTTTTCTCGTTATAACGAGATCTTTTCTCGTAATAACGAGATCTTTTCTCGTTAAAACGACATATTTTCTCGTAATAACGAGATCTTTTCTCGTTAAAACGACATCTTTTCTCGTTAAAACGACATATTTTCTCGTAATAACGAGATCTTTTCTCGTTATAACTACATATTTTTCTCGTAATAACGACATATGGTAGGGCTGAGGTGAGCGAGTACAGTGAAGCATTGCTCAGTCTGACATGAACGAGGATCTGCACGCGGCTGAATTGAAATAGACTGTTTTAAATGTATTTAATGTAATGGTTTTAATTATAGCAGCATGTTTATTAGGATTAATCTCCAATACAACATTATCCAATAACAGCACTCAGACCCATGACTTGTTTAGGCTATATATGATCAGATCAAAACAGTTATTTTTGAATAATTGACTCTGGGCTTGGAATATTTATTTATTTGAATTACTGAAGTTTGATTGAACAACAAATCGAAATATGAACAATAATGGTAAAGGCCTCCTCATGTCGTGGCCTCGCTATGTTGAGGGAACAACATCCATTTCTCGTTTAATGCATAAACAAACCTACTTGACCTTTTGTGAATTATTATAGAAATTATTTCATAATTAATTATTATATTGACCATAGGCTACCGGACTGTAGGCAATGGCACGCGATGTACACAGCATTCAAGTTTATCACGAATAGGCTAATATTACATAAAGTACATAAAATAAAACTGTGCACACTATTTAAACTAAATAAAATAAAATACATCGTGTTTGTCAATTAACTGATCGTCTGTAGCCTATTCATCATCATCATCATTATTATTAGCCTATTGTTATATTAGTTTTTTCCCTTCATTTCGATCTCTTTACATAACGTTCTGACTAGTTTTGTAAGTCTACTGTAAATGCTCGACACGCTAAAGCTTGGATGTGACTGGAATTTCTAGACTATTGGAAATGCAGTTTAAAGGTTGAATTTAACATTTATAAAAAATATTCTGCGAATTAATAATTATTGATATTATTGCCTACTGCCTAGTGTTTCGTTGAGGAATTAATCATTCGTAGTTTCATTTGAAAATGAAAGCACAACACCCTCATTTATCATCATCACGCATTGGCATAAATAGCCTACAATCATAAAGTATTGGCTTAATTGTCAGAAGTTTAAAGTTTTTGCTAAATATATGGTAGTAAGCAGAGCATGTGAGCGGAGCGCCCAAAATGCCCCTTTGGTAATTTGCCAATTCCAGAATCTGTGGAATAGGCTAAGCACTCATTTGTCTAAGCTAATGTTTCTAAAACCAAATTCTAAAATCCTGTGAAGATTGACAGGCGTTTTATAGAACGCATTTCCCCTCAGTTTTGGTTTATTTAAATTTTAGAAAGTGTGTTTCTTTTATTTACGCCACGAAATAATTATTTGTTCGGTGCATTTCATCTTGTGCGTGTTTTGAATATGAAGGTTGTTTTAATGGAAAAATATACTTTTTCAGTTATTTAACTTTTTACAAAAGTTTTCCAAGTGGCTTCAAAAACAAGACACGTTTTTAAATTAAGAATTTTAATTGTATACATTTAAATTAGGGATGTTCATTTCGGTTATTTTTCCTAACCTTTAACCGACAAGAATATTTGAAATTAGAACTGAATTAAATTAGAAAGAATAAGTGTCCGTGACCCGTTTAAAATACTAACATTTGTTTTTGGGGAATAAATTTTACATGCGCAAAAAACAGCAGACAACAGAACAAGGATTTACATGATCATTATCACCCACCTGCAGCACTTCTGCAAGCGGAGAAAAACACAATAAAGCTAGGCGTTATATATAACGAATAAATATGCCTATACTAAAAATATATTTTGACTTAAATAATAATTTAAGTGCAGAATATCGTTCAAATGTATGCAGAGCAACACAGGCGCGGGGTGTGAATCAATAAACAAACGTAGCTCACGTTGCCTCGGTTTTATTGCTTGATGAAGAATCTGATGCTTTGCATAAAATAAACGATGTATTTATAAAGATACAGAACACAAATACTTTGGATGTTAAAACATGTCCTCAGAGCTGTTTGCTGTTTGTTTTTGGTCAGGTTATGAAGGCAATCGCAGTTCATTTCGTCCATGAGTGAAGCGCAGGGCGGCGGTCTGATCCGTGATCAGTTCCCACCGAACACGACTCCAGCTCGGCGTGAGAGCCAGCGCCGTTACGGTCAAAACAGAACTACAGAGTGGTCCATTTACTCGTGAATTACATCGGTTTAATGTTTAATCTTTACTTCTAATGTTTTTTAAACGAGATTAAATAGGGCAATGTGTAGGCCTAAAGCTTACCTAAAAGCAAGCAAATTAGAAATAAAGGAAGTTATTAAGTAAACCAGTGGTTCTGGAGTATTTTACATAAGTTTAGAGGATTTAAATTAATCTGTAAATATTATTTCATGCATAAAGTAAAAAAAAGCTAATATTATAATAGAAACGAATAGACCCATTAGCTGGGTTAAATCAACCATTTATGATGGGTTAAATAAACAACCCGATTTACTGGGTAAAATTAACCCTAAATGTGTTCTGTCCTATATCTACCAGCCCAAATTGGGTTGCTTTTAACCCAGTGTTTTTTAGAGTATGCAGAGTTTTTTTCATTATTGTGCTGCGCGAAATTAAAGCAGACGGCAGAAAGCTGCATTCTATTTTTTGTCTTATTTTACAAAAAATGTTCAGAACTAAATAATAAAATGCGACTTATAGGCGACTTGGTTTTTTCTCTCTCTCGTTCTCTCTAAAAAACGTGTTTTTTATACGCGTATAGCTTATTTTAACCATGCAGCAAACCTTTTAACATATTTTAATAAATTACTAAAAATAAATAAATAAGTGACTTTAAACCGTTTAACTGATTAATCGGTCAAAATTCGTATCAGTCGGTTAACGGTTAATGAACATCCCTAATTAAAACAATTTCACCCTCAAACACAACTGTTTAATTGAGACATTTATTCAATAATTTCACTATAAACAGGAAAAAATAAATAGGCCTAACGTTACTGGAGACATTTAATGTGAGCGCGTGATCTGAGCGCGATTTGGTTCACCTGAGCGTGAGCGGAACATTAGCGGAGTGTTTGATTTGGCCGTGAACGACTGAGCGGAGCGCACACACACAGAGCGGAATATTGAACCGCTCCGCTTCTCTCACATTCTCTGGTACAAAACGTTAATTAGGTAAAGCGATACACGAATTTAAATGGGAAAGTAATACAATATTATATGAAATAGAAATAGGCCTATAGCCCTAACAAGTTAACATAACCTAATAATACTAATAATACACAAATATTAAATTAAATGTTTAATGTTAATAAAAACTGTTTTATCCATCTCTGATAGTCCCGGGTTGCTGTGAACCGAGGACGGCCCCTAAAAAAAATCTATGTTTTAACTCAGCTTGTCTTTAGGCTACTTTCTATCCCATCACGCAGAATAAGAGTGCATATGTACCGCTCTGCAAATTAGTCACAATAACGTTTCATACAGTCTGGATGTTGCTTTATCTCATTTAAAGCACACCACTGTTCTTCTCAAGTCGGCGACACCGACGCGATCCCTTAAATTGTGATAACCGAGGAAAGCAATTTTATATACTTCCACAGTAAGAACAAAATGTTACGAATTGCTTTTGTAAAATAACAGCGTGCGCTTTCTGGCACGCCTATGTCTAAAGGTCTACTTAAATAAAACAATCGAAAACAAGTTTGTGTTTATTTAATTCGTATAGCCTAAATCCAGCAAGAGATACTGTACAGTCTTTTCATCTGTACTATTGTGTTCAGTGCTCACACCCAGCGCAGCGAAGACTGTTACTTCAGTAAAGCAAAGCCTGCAATTTAACCCATGAGAAGAACGTGATGTGATGATTCAGCTAAAGATCATTTAATAATATTAAATCATTAATACATAATTAATATATAATCAGACTAAAGTATATCAAGGCCGCCCACACATGTGAAACAAATATTAAAACAGCTCATTTGTTTACCCACGAACAAAAATAGGCCTACGAAAAATCTAGCTTAATTTGTTTGCCCGTTTTCAAACAGAACGAAATAATAATAATAATAATTATTATTATTATTATTAACCAATGAGAAAATCTCTTTATTTATCTTTGTTCATATTTCGATTTGTTGTTCAATCAAACTTCAGTCATTCAAATAAATAAATATTCCAAGCCCAGAGTCAATTATTCAAAAATAACTGTTTTGATCTGATCATATATAGCCTAAACAAGTCATGGGTCTGAGTGCTGTTATTGGATAATGTTGTATTGGAGATTAATCCTAATAAACATGCTGCTATAATTAAAACCATTACATTAAATACATTTAAAACAGTCTATTTCAATTCAGCCGCGTGCAGATCCTCGTTCATGTCAGACTGAGCAGCGCGGACACTGTACTCGCTCACCTCAGCCCTACCATATGTCGTTATTACGAGAAAAATATGTCGTTATAACGAGAAAAATATGTCGTTTTAATGAGAAAAGATCTCGTTATTACGAGAAAATATGTCGTTTTAACGAGAAAAGATCTCGTTATAACGAGAAAAGATGTCGTTTTAACGAGAAAATATGTCGTTTTAACGAGAAAATGTCGTTTTAACGAGAAAAGATCTCGTTATTACGAGAAAAGATCTCGTTATAACGAGAAAAGATCTCGTTATTACGAGAAAAGATCTCGTTATAACGACATAATTGAGTGGATAAAATATTATGTGGATGGCAGCATTACGTCACCGTAGGAACCAAACACTACACAGAGTATGTTATCGTTTATAAAGCTTTTTTCAATATTCACATTTAAGCAGATTTATATACCTTTGGAAAGCAAATGATGTATTTTCTCTCATCTCAGAGCAGTATGTCTGCTGTGTATCTGCTAAGGTAACTTAAAAAAAACAGTTTAATAAACAAATAAAATACTTAGTTGTAGTTGGGGACATCTGACGTGTCGACAAATTTGGCATTTCTTTCACAAAACAAATGCAGTTCATGTAGTAGCCATTTTTTTCTGTTGATGCTAGAACTTCAAGAGATTGAAATGATCTAAATAATTCAAATATTTTCCTCAGAAATTGTAAGATGGTGTTGATATCATGAGTGTGACCAGGAAATATTAACATTATGATTTTGAATATTCTAAAACTGTAAAACTGACCAGAGCCTGTCTGACACTGATGTACTCTGCAGAGGAGGATTGTGGGAAGGGGGTCCTTTAGAGTGACAGCTGCCCCTGATATTCCCTGATGTTATTACATATTAATGAATATCTGACAGTGTTGACAAAAAGTGGGGACACAACTTTGAACCTTGCATGTGTCACTGAAAAACAAAATTGCTTTGATATGAGATATTATTAAGTGTTGGTTTTGATAAACAAGCCCCTTTTCATCATTAAACAACATTGTTTTATTAATTGTATAGCATGATTGAACCCTTCTCTGTGGATACACTGTTTTAGTTAAATTAATTAAGTAAAATACATTCTATTATTAATCCCTCATTAAATTTACAATTTAAAATATATATTTTTTTAAACCTAATTGGAGTTACAGTTGCTGAACATGTTTTGTCCCATGCATGTCTCAAGAATCAAGAATTTGTTTGTGTGTGCGTGTGGGTGTGTGTGTCTCTCTCTCTCTCTGTGTGTGTGTGTGTGTGTGTGTGTGTTTATATGTCTCTCTCTCTCTGTGTGTGTGTGTCTGTGTGTGTGTGTGTGTGTGTGTGTGTGTGTGTCTGTGTGTGTTTGTGTGAGAGAGAGAGAGAGAGAGTATGCACAGGTGTATCTATTAAACTTCTCGACAGATGTGGAAACACCCTTTGATGTTATTGGTTGTGTCACCTATGGAGAGAGAGGCTAATTGGCCATTGCTGTGGACAGCGGGGGGGGATTTGATGGACTATTTGACTGAGTGATGTTGAATGTTATAAGGGCTTTAACTAGTGTGAAATTATCATCATTCAAATGAAACAGGTTTAAAAGAGTGACTACAAGAGAACCTTTCCTCTATACAAAACAAGCATGATTGACATGTGGCAATAACTGCAGTATATTCCCAAAATTGTGTTATTTGAATTTTGCACAAAACACACTTGCAACTTTGATGGAAATGTCTAAGGATGGACGCGTATGACTACCAACACTGATGTTAATAACATATGCAAGCAAACCTTGTAGACAGTTACATTGTTTAGGGCTTTGCTTTTGCAATGATGAATGATGAGGGTGTTTACAAAAAGTTTGCTAAAAACTTGTGTTTACTAAAAGTTTGCAAGCATGTTTAATCTCAACCAAAGTCATAATTTAGATATGTTTGGTGTTTTGTTGTGGTTGTGGTAATGGTCATGAATCATACTCATTTTATACTCATTTATTCTCTAACCACAGAAATGAAAAATGGTACTTCATGCAGTGAGGAAAGAGAAAAACCAGGCACCTAAAATTTACAAGCTTTAACAAAATAGTGGCACCCTATTTATGTCAGCGGGTAACTGGAAGCAGTGCCAGAAGAAGGTAAAGTGACCATGTGTGTTCATCTGGACTTTATGTGTCTAAATAAGGCTGGAGCCTGAACCAGTGATCATAAAGCATGCTGTTTTACTATTGTGCAGAGAATAATAGTGCAGTGCCTTTGATTTAGTTTGAGACTTGTGATTAACTTTGACAGCTACTTTATATTAAACTATGTGAGTCTGCAATTAGTGACTGTATTTCAGTGACTGCCCAGTTTTATATATTTAATTAAAAGAGAAAAACTTTTACAGGGAAAATGGTGTGGAAAATAACAGCCAGTGCCCAGTTTGGCTGGCGATATACATACCTCCGGTCACCGTAGGTTGAAAACCTACACACTTCACACTGAGGACAACTGAGGGACTCATATGCAACTATCACAGAAGATTCAAAAGCTCACTGATGCTCCAGAAAGAAAAAAACACGCATCAAGAAAACTTTTGAACAGAATGAAGATGTGTACGTTTTCCTTATTTTGTCTAAATATCTTTTTTTTTTTTTTGTACTGCCCTTCAAAAGATACATATATGTTTCTCAGAAGACAAAATAAGTTAAATTTACCCTGCTCTTCAAATTCACAAAGTTTTCACGCCCCAGCTCTTAATGCATGTTTTTTTCTTCTGGAGCATCAGTGAGTGTTTGAATCTTCTGTAGCAATTGCATATGAGTCCCTCAGTTGTCCTCGGTGTGAAAAGATGGATCTCAAAATCATACAGTCGCTGCTGGAAAGGGTTCAAATACACAAAAATGCTGCAAAACCAAATAACCTTTTGGGACCTGAAGGATTTTTCTGAAGAACAGCAGACAGTTTAACTGTTCAGGACAAACAAGGGACTCATGAACAGGTATCACAAAAAAACACTAAAAACACAGCTGTGTATAATTTAGATTACAACACAGTGTTAAGAATTAAGCATATGTAAACTTTTGAACGGGGTCATTTTTATAAATTATTTTCTCTTGTGGACTATATGTAAACATCTTTTATGTGAAATATCTTATTCAGATCAGTACTAAATAACAATAGCATGCATTTTGTATGATACCTCTTATTTTAGTAAAATATTTAACATTATGAAGATTATATATACAAAGTTCTGGCATGAAACTCTAGCTGGCGCAGTCCGGTAAATCTAACTCAATATGACATAATGACATCATTGTCACATGTCAAAGCTGATTGGTTCTCTCCTGTATCGGTAGCCAATGAGCTCTCTGCTCAACATTCAAATATATGACTATTGCTTGTGGTAGCAGTTGCAGTGCACTTCAGAAACATCTGAAATCAACATCTAAGATTAGTGAATGCTCTTCTAATCTATATCACTGTGTGTATTGTGTGGTCTGCCTCATTTAATAAACAAATTAGCAAACACAAACAAGTGTCATATTAGCAGTTTGCATCGTATGCAGGAGTGAATATTACATTTATGCATTTAGCAGACGCTTTTATCCAAAGCGACTTACAATTACATTCAGGTTATACATTTTCATTAGTACATGTTTTCCCTGGGAATCGAACCCACAACCTTTTGCGCAGCTGATGCAATGCGCTACCACTGAGCCACACAGGAACATATTAAGTATGTTAGCTGCAGCGTATCTGTGTTTATGCAGCTGGAGCAAAACGTAGTCTTGTGTCGTTTACATGAAGCGGATGTGCACGCATGCATCATGATACTCTCTCCACACACATTATTGTTGAATAAAAAGAGTATGTAATCACTCTGAGGATACGCTGATAGTAATGGACATGAAAACAGGGTAAATTAAATAAGCATTCTTGTGTATGCATTTCAACTGGGGTTTGTCAACTGTGGAAGTCATGGCCTAATGGTAAGAGAGTTGGACTCATTATCCAAAGGTTGTGAGTTCGAGTCTCGGGCTGGCAGGGATTGCAGGTGGGGGGAGGGAATGTAAAGCGCTCTCTCCACCTTCAATACCTTGACTGAGGTGCCCTTGAGCAAGGCACTGAACCCCCAACTGCTCCCTGAATGCAGCAGCATAAATGGCTACCCACTGTTTTGGGTGCGTGTTCACTGCTGTGTGTGTGCACTTTGATGGGTTAATTGCAGATAATAAATTATGAGTATGAGTCAACATACTTGGCCGTATGTCATGTCTCTTTCTTCTTCTTCTTATTGTCACGGTGCTGTGTAGGAGAAACACACAAATACGAAGACGATAACGGTAAAAAATCTTTTATAATCCACATCGGATACACACACATACGTAGGCAGTACACACACACACACACACACACACACACACACACACACACACACACACAGGTAACGTTAAGACCGGACGACATGCACTGAACAGACTACAACTTTAATGGTAGAGAAAATGAGGATAATTGACAAGACACACCTGAACATAATGACACCATCAAGGGGAGACAGAAGCTAGGTCAAGGAGCACGAGGGATAAAATAAACTCAACAACAGTCCATTAAGTATGACAGTTCTTCCTCCTTCCAGAAGGCGCGACCTCGTGCCGCAGGAACAACAAAGGGAGGGACAAAGGGGGACTTAGGCAGAGGACAAAGGAGTGGATGTGGGATAGAAAAGGTGATTGGAGGAGGTTCACGAGGTGGCCAGATGACCGGGAGGAGGATGACCAACAGAGTCCAAAGTGGTGATGACGGATGGATGATCCAGGGAGAAGACAGAAGGAGCCAGGGTGGACCACACAGAGGGAGGAGCCAGGGAGGAGAGAGGAGGGACTCGGAGCAGGAGGATTCAGGTGGGACCCAGGCCATAGCCATGAAGGCGACCCACGGTAGAGCTGACGGAGGGATGAACCATGGTGGAGGAAGGGCTGACAACTCCAGGGGGTCTACCAACGGCGGGCGGAGCAGGTGGTGGTGGAGCCCGAGGCGGAGATGAAGAGCCAATGAGACAGGGAGGATCTGGAGGGCCAAGGCGGAGCAGATGGCTCCGGCGACAGAGGATCCAGAAGGCCGTGGTGGAGCCGGAGCGATAGAGGACCAGGGTGCAGCTGGAGGGAAGGCCTGACAGGTACGGAGGGATGGAGAGACAAGGTGCAGCCGGAGGAGTGGAGTCCCGTGGTGACAGATGGTTGATGACTGACTAAGGTCGGAGCCGGAGGGATGAGGGAGTCATGCGAAGCTGGTGGACTGACGGGTCACGGCGGAGATGAGGGAGCTAGGAGCCATGGTGGAACCGCTGGGTCGACGGACCAAGGCAGAGTTGTAAATTAGACTAACCTGCTTAACAGTATTTAAGCACACTGAACACTTAAATCAGAGTACCGGGGTAAAGAATATGTAGATCTAACAAAACACTGTGTAAATTCGTGTGTGAGACTGTGTTATCTATGAATTTTCTCTATTCGAATTCACAATGGTGTGTGAGTACAGGCTTGGTGGATCCAGAAACTGAATTTTACTCACATTTCCTTTGGCTTTGAGTTGCCAAAAAAAGCTCCATATAGACAACATGAAAGTTCTCAGTTGTATGAAAGTGGATGCTAAAATGTGTTACAACTTACTGTCATCCAATGTTTAGTTATCTGTATTAGCATAATGGGTTTTAATTAGCTGCTTGAAAACACATTTTGCCTGATAATCTACAATTTATTCTAATGTAAGTTATATGATTTAATCTGCAACAATTGAAGTACTAAGCAAAATATAGTTTTGGTAAAATAAAAAATAAAAACACAAAAATCTTTTTTTTCTTTATAAAATCTGCATGTGTCTATTCACAGCTTTGACAACCATTCATATAAGATCGGTAAGGAAGTGGGCAAATAAGGAAATTATCATAGGACTCCTCCCTAATAGGTGGAAATGGTGTTGCTACAATCATACCGGTCTCCCCTACTTTTAACTTTGCTCATTTTCTCATTGCCGTTCCCTCTCTCTCTCTGTGCCGCTTTTGCTGCTGTTTCTTTAAGACCCTCCTCACATCTGAAAAAATGAGCAGCAGCACTTAGTCATGGACTCAGGAGCCAAGGTGCTGAACACTGAATAGGAGCTGTTCATTTGTCAATTCTAAGATTTCAGTGGAGTGCATTTAGCAGCTTAGCTTCAAAAATGCTGTTTTTGGACTGGGGAGGAAGTTTTGAGATCATGCAGTTACAGTATATTTTTGTATAACATATAAACTAAACCCTTTATGTCAAAATATCAAAATAGGATTCTGATTTATCTTGATAATAACGCAGGTTTTTTGAGCATCATTGTTTTCTTGAATCATGTTTCTTGCAATGGAAAAGAGCAGTGTGAACATTTTGCTAAACATCTTCCTGCAGTTTGTCACACCACCAGGATGAGTAAATGATGACAGGATTTTGGTTAGAACCATATTTCCTGTGGTGGTCTATAATTGTGTTTTAGTGGATTTGACTGGCAGCCTATATTAGCGGAGCTCAGGCTTATTTCTGCCAACCACAGCTGCTGCTTTATGCATTCACAATCTTTACTCTGACTTCCTGTCTGTGCTGCCTGACATTCCAGGAAGAGCTCATTTCTGTATGCAAGCCATATGAGCTCCCTCTGAAACCTTCCACAGAGAGGAAGTTGAGGCAAACCCAGCTCTGACCTGACTGTTTTTATTAATTTCACGAGGCTCTTCATTCTTCTGCATGAGACTCTCATTCAATCTTCTCTCTTCTTTTTCACATCAATACATACATAACGGCCTGCCTGTTAAACGCCACCATCAACACTGTCCTGCACCCTCAAATCTGTGCTCCAACCCTCTCTGAGACCCTTTGTAATAGCAGAACAAAACAAGCAAGCATTTATGTCAACCAGAGCATCTATGAAAAGGTAGTTCAGTCAAATGTCTGTCATTATTTACTCACACTAATATCCTTGCAAACACCTATGACTGATCGGTTGCACTTTATTTTAAGGTGTCTTTGTTACAGTATAATTCTACATTTAAGCACTGAGTAGTATTAATTAACTACATGTACTTGCTATATGTTTAGGTTTAGGATTAGGGTTTGTCTAGGGTTAAATGCATATAATTTATTGCTATTGTAATAATAAGTACATAAAACGTGTAATAAGGACACCTTAAAATAAAGTGTTACCTACATGTATAATGATTTTGCATTCTGTTTGTTGAGAGCCTCACTTTTCCATTAATTGTAACCAGTACAGAATGACCAGCACAATTCCTCAGATATTCGTGGGTTTGGAACAAGATGAGGACGAGTAAATAATAACAGAGTTTTAGGGTGGATTTTTTTTAAAAATCCATATACATTTTTTCTGGAACTGTTTATTCCACACTGCCAAACCAACTCTTCTCTAACCACTGCTATGCAGATGATATTTAACTGTATAACAGGCTTTTTATAAGGATCTTTTCAAGCCCCTCAACAGTCTTAACCTGATATCGTCCTTTCCTCTCATTGGCAAGCTCCAGCATATTGTTTTGGTGTTGGTTATACATACAGTGGCTAAAAAATGATTGTAAGCTTAATGTAAGTACAATTACCTAGCTAAGTAAGCACTCTGTTTTCTCAGTAATAATGAAGGTGATTTGACTGTGTTGTGACAGCTAACGCTCAGGACTTGTAACCGGATGGTTGCTGAACACTTAACACAAGGCGCTTAAGTCCCAGGTTGCTTCAGGAGATTTTCAATTCATTAGCATGCAACATTTGTTTGTGGTTTTTTCAATAATTTTTTTGCTTCAAATTTTACAAAGTTTGTAATGTTGTGATTCACCTTTTAGCTGGTTAGGCTACACTAGTAGGCAACACTACTGCTCTCTATAAGTTTATGGCACCATTCTCTAGTAAACGTGTATGAAAACTTTGGCAATGGATCCATTAAAATCTCCCGCTTTAGTATGGAAGCATACATGTAAATGCAGTTGTAGTCTAATGTGAATACTGTGTCGATTATCCTCTCCTAGTTTGATGTCTTATCCTGCTTGAACAAACACATCACATACTATTAAAATAAGAACCAACTGTCTGAGGATTTGATCTGCTTCCCTGACACCCCCATACAGATGCATCATGGGATTTGCAGTCTACGAGTCTTTGGGGAAATGTTGAAAGCCCAGTGCTCTTTTCTTGACGGCTCTGTTTTTCTAATCTTCCCTCATACATTTCTCTGATGCTTATCTGAGCAGTTTATGGCTTTTCAATTAGACAGAAAGAAGACAAACAAGATTTATTTATTTTTTTAAAGGTGACAAGGTGTTGACAGATGTATTTGTCATTGCCAGAACACAGAGACATTGTGCTATTCATAAAGACCAGAAAATAAGAGAAATCAAAGGAATACATTAATCTGGAAGAATATCAGAGTCCTCTGTCAATATTAATGTGATTTATTAAAGAATGCCTTACAGTGGAATGCACATTTATTCTGGAATGGATCTATTGTACATGCATGTGTGCTTTTCTGGACAAGATAATATGAAAGGAGAATCTCAATGCCATGATGCCTTTTACAATAATTTTGTTTCAGATATAAAACAAGTCTTGTTTTCTGTGATACAGTAGATGGTTTTGCTCTAAAAGTTACTTTAAAGGATAGTAAAGGATAGTCATGTGACATACTGTAATTATGCAATAAATTAAAAATCACATTAGCCTCATGTGCGTATCTAATCTAATCTAATCTATTCTAATCTAATCTAATTTAATCTTATCTAAATCTAATCTTAAATGTTTATTGGTCATAATTCAGTACACTTTTAATGGGGAGTAAGATTACATGTTTTGCCCTTAAATAAATCAAGTACTTTTGTTTAAAATAAAAAACTGACATTTTAAAATCATGTAAATTCAGTAGACAAACGGCTGAGAACAAAATAGAACACATTTCTTAATTTGCATGTAGGAGGTTGCCTATATGGTGCTGATTCAGTAGCTCTGTTGTCTCGTAGCTAGAAGGTCCCCAGTTTGAGTCCTGGCTGATAGAATGAGCTGAAATTTAGAGAATTACATGAATATTTACCTTCAATCACAGCTTTCCCCAAAAAACATGGGGTCAAGACAACATTTTCATGGGTAAGCCCTCTTTTCTAAAGTCTCACGTAGGGTCTCACGTACTCTAGTAGGGCATCATTGATTGAACATTTAACACCATAGGATAGTCAAAGGGATTGAATGTGTGTCATATAAAGTTATGTTATTTGTAATGGTTTTAAGGGCATCTTCATGGTCACTGAAGTCAATTACATACTAATGTAACATACTAATATTAGCGTAGATGTCAATCTTCTTACAATGCAACAAGTACATCATGTTTTATAGGAAGTGTTCCCGGTTCCGGTTGACCTAATTAATGCAGTATAACAATCCTTTAATGGATTTGAATATTAGAAGTGTATTAGTGTGTTATGTGTGCCAGGTAAAAGATATGGGTCTTTAATAATGAGATAAGAGCTCGCTCAAGTACTGAGGAGCTAAACCATTCAGGGCTTTATAAGTAATTAACGAGATTTTAAAATCTATACGATGTTTAATAGGGAGCCAGTGCAGTGTTGACAGAACCGGGCTAATGTGCTCATTCTTCCTGGTTCTAGTAAGGACTCTAGCTGGTGCATTTTGGACCATCTGTAGTTTGTTTATTTAGCGTGCAGAACATCCACATAATAAAGCATTACAATAATCTAATCTTGAGGTCATAAACGCATGAATTAACATTTCTGCATTTGACATAGGTCTCAGTTTAGATATATTTTTAAGATGAAAAAATGCAGTTTTACAACTGCTAGAAACGGGGCTGTCAAAGGAGAGCCTAGGTTCCTGACTGATGACGAAGAATTGATAGAGCAGCCATCAAGTGTTAGACAGTGTTCTAGGTTATTACTTCTGGGGGTTTAAGGTCCGATAATTAACACCTTTGTTTTATTTCAGAAATTTGCATTAAGAAATTACTCGTCATCCACTTTTTTATGTCGACTATGCATTCCACAAATTTCTCAATTTGGTGTGTTTCACCAGGCCATGAAGAAATATAGAGCTGAGTATCATCAGCATAACAGTGAAAGCTAACCCCATGTTTCCTGATGATATTTCCCAAGGGTAACATGTAAAGCGTGAAAATGAATGGCCCTAGTACTGAGCCTTGAGGTACTCCATACTGCACTTGTGATCGATATGATACCTCTTCATTTACTGCTATGAATTGATGGCGGTCAGATAAGTACGATTTGAAGCATGCTAGTGCACTTCCACTAATGCCAACTACATTTTATAGTCTATTCAAAAGAATGTTAACATCAATAGTGTCGAACGCAGCGCTAAGATCTAGTAGCACTAATAGAGAGATACAACCACAATCAGATGATAAGAGCAGGTCATTTGTCACTCTAATGAGACCAGTCTCAGTACTATGAGATGGTATAAATCATGACTGGACATCCTCACAGATATCATTTTTCTATAAGAAGGGATATAATTGTTAGGATACTACCTTTTCTAGTATCTTTGAAAGAAAAGGGAGATTTGAGATCCGTCTGTAGTTAACCAGATCTTTGGGGTCAAGTTGTGTTTTTTTTATGAGAATTACATTTTTTTTTACTTAATAACAGCCAAATGTAAAAGTTTTGGGGACATGTCCTAATGACACTGACAAATGAATAATAGCCAAAAGAGGATCTAGTAGAGAATTTGTGTAATTGTTCCTCGGGGGATTTATAGTGCACTATTTGGTGTGATACTGTAGCTGACGGCTGCCTGGTTACAATTTGATCTCTAATAGTATTGATTTTGGAAGTAAAATTGTTCATAAAGTCATTACTGCTGTGCTGTTCGGAAATGTCAACACCTGTTGATGCTTTATTTTTTGTTAGTTTTGCCACTGTATTGAATAAATACCTGGGGTTATGTTTGTTTTCTTCTAAAATAGAAAAAAAGTAATCAGATCTAGTAGTTATTAATGCTTTTCTGTAGGATAGGGTACTTTCCTGCCAAGCAATACGAAATACCTCTTGTTTATAGTTTAGTTTTCATCCAGTTGCGCACCATTTTCCAGGCTGCTCTCTTTAGGGCGCGGGTGTGCTCATTATACCACAGTGTTAGACTCTTTTTCTTAATCTTCCTTAAGCGTAAAGGAGCAACTGTATCTAAAGTCCTAGAAAAGAGAGAGTCCATGGTTTATCTTACATCATCAAGTTTTTCTGCGCTGTTTGATATGCTGAGGAATTTAGATAAATCAAGAAGATTACTTACAAAGCAGTCTTTTGTGGTAGAGGTGATGGTTCTACGATACTTGTAACAAGGAGTTGAATTTACAGCTTTAGCTATATGGAGTTTACACAAGACTAGATAGTGATCTGATATATCATCACTTTGCTGCAGAATTTCAACACCATTAACATCAATTCCATGTGAAAGTATTAAAGTATGATTTCGACAATGAGTAGGCCCTGACACGTGTTGTATAACCCCGATAGAGTTCAGAATGTCTCTGAATGCTGATTCTAATGCATCTTTTTCATTATCAACGTGGATATTACAATCACCCACAATTAAGACTTTATCTGCAGCCAGCACTAACTCTGATATAAAATCACCAAATTCTTTAACAAAGTCTGTATGGTGCTCTGGTAGCCTGTATACAGTAGCCAGTATAAACATCATAGGGGATTTATCATTAATACTTTTTTCTCTAGATAATGTTATATGAAGCACCATTACTTCAAAGGAGTTATACTTAAAGCCTATCTTCTGAGAAATACTGATAATATTGCTATAAACTGTAGCAGCACATTCCCTTTGCCTTTTGGACGCGGCTCATTTTTTATAACAGTAATCTTGATGGGTAGACTCGTTTAAAATAATGTATTCATCTAGTTTTAGCCAGGTTCCTGTGAAAGAGAGCACATCTAGTTTATGATCAGTGATCATACCATTTACAAAAAGTGCTTTCGTAGAAAGGGACCTGATATTCAATAAGCCAAGCTTTATCATTTGCTTCTCTGTGTTATATACATTTTTCATTTGTTGAACTTCAATTAATTTGTTACTCATAAATTGGTTTGGACGTTTTTTGTATTTTCTAGTTCGGGAAACAGACACAGTCTCTATAGTGTGATATCTAGGTGAAAGGGTGTCTATTTGCTGAGAATTAACTGACTTCTGTGATGTGAGGTGGCTAGCAGACAGTCGGTTTAGCCAGTCTATCTGCTTCCTGACCTGGGCCCCAGTTAGTCAAGTACGAACTCTAAGAATATGTGCCATATTTCTAGAGAGAAGAGCGGCACCACCCCAGGAGGGATGAAGACCATCTCTTTTCAACAGGTCAGGTCTGCCCCAAAAACTACCTGTGTTCCTGTGTGGCTCAGTGGTAGAGCATTGCGTCAGCAGCGCAAAAGGTTGTGGGTTCGATTCCCAGGGAACACACATACTAATGAAAATGTATAACCTGAATGCAATTGTAAGTTGCTTTGGATAAAAGCATCTGCTAAATGCATAAATGTAAATGTAAAACTAGTCCAATTGTCTATAAAACCTATGTTATTCTGCGGGCACCACTTAGACATTCAGGCATTGAGTGACAACAGTCTGCTATGAATCTCATCGCCCCGGTAAGCAGCGAGCGGGCCAGAGCATACTACGGTGTCTGACTTCGTATTTGCAAGTTCACACACCTCTTTAACATTACTTTTAGTGATCTCCGACTGGCGAAGTCAAACATCATTAGCGACGTGGATAACAATCTTACTGATTTTACATTTAGCATTTGCCGACACTTTTAAATTTGTCAAGATGTCAGGTGCTCTAGCTCTCGGTAAACAATGGACTGAGGTGGCTGGTGTCTCTATTTTCACGTTCCGTACAATAGAATTGCCAATAACTAGAGCACTTTCATCGGGTTTCTCACTGAGCGGGGAGAACCTGTTTAATGTTTTAATCGGAATGGAAGAGCGGTGTTTTGACCCATGACTAGGTCACCCAGGTGCCCTGCTGCACGGGCTCTACCGGAGCCGAACAATGTACAGGACTCCCTGAGCTAGTCGCATCCATAGCCGTATCTACTGCCCTCACATTCTTACTATCCTCAACTAAAGTTTGGCTGCATGTCTCTAGTTCTAAAATCTCTCTGTCAGCCTAAATATTTCCCTGCTTTTATCACATGTGAATCCCGCATCGCAGACAGAGTGGCAGATTTGGCAGACAGTGCAAACAACAATAGCAGGATAATAATTTATTACTCACCGTGATTGATTAATGATATCGACTTAATTTAATACTTACCACACTTGTTTGATGAACTTGTGGAAAAAACGGCACACGAGAGAAATTAAATGGAGCGAGAAAAAAAGAAAACAGTAATAGACACAAATAGAAACACAAATGACCAGCTAACCGGCTAAAAAGGTGCTAATGCGATGCACTCGCAGTTTTAGATTAAACACGAACGATCAAATTAGTCAGATTAGTTTGATAGATAATATCAGAAATATGGTGGTAATTAAGTTATATTTTACCACTTAAACAACAGAGAGTGAAAGGAAGATAGATATTCAACAGAGAAGCGAAGCTACACAGAGCCACAATCGCAAACCTCTTAACAGCACGGCCAAATAGGAGGTAGAAGCCTGTTGTAGTTTGAGGTTATTATCATGGGCAGGAACAACGAATGTGCTTTTAAAGCACTTTAAATCAGCACAGAGCTCCAGAGACCGGCTGAAGACGTCTGCGATTGCGGTGCTTGAGGGAGTGTGGGATTTCACAGTCTGAGCCAGACGCTTAGCTGTTTCTCAGGCACCTGAGCGTTGTGTTATAGGTCTGATCTGGGTAGATTTAAGGACTGTTATCCTGGAAAGGGGGTGAACATGGGCAAACAGGACTGGTTGATGGAGGTTGAATGGGGTTTGGGTGATGGATTAGTCAACTAACTATACAAATTATAACAGAGCTCTCCTTTGAAATTGTTAGGGAGTTTGCCATCTATAGAGTGTTTTTGTTGTTGTTTTTCTTTTGTTCTTATACAGTACTTTCCAAACTAAGCATGCAGAAAGAAAACTGAGTCGTGCTTGGCCTGTGCAAAAGTCATAGCTACTCACATTGCCATGTTGTTCAAACTCTAATCAAGACGCTGTTGCATAAATCTTTAATAATTATGTAAATCTAGTCAAATCAAGTCACCTTTATTTATATAGCACTTTTAACAATAAAAATTGTGTCAAAGCAACTGCACAATATCAAAATAGGACAATAGTGTATCACTAATGTAAAATGACAAGATTAAACACCCATTTTTCAGTAAAAGGCATTTCATTATTGAATTCAGTGATGTCATCGTCCAGCTCAGTTCAGTTTAAATAGTATCTGTGCAATCAAGTCGATGATATCGCTGGAAATGAAGTGTCCCCACCCCAACTAAGCAAGCCAGAGGCGACAACGGCAAGGAACCAAAACTCCATCTGTGACAGAACGGAGAAAAAAACCTTGGGAGAAACCAGGCTCAGTTCTCCTCTGGCCAGACGAACCAGTAGTTTGTTCCAACTGCATCAAAGTCAGATTGTAAGGGCTTCACTGGTTCCTGTGGTCTTTTCCCGATGGCTGTCTAGGTGACGAGGTCCTCACTGGAGATCTGTCTCTGGGGCTCATCTAGGTGTCCTGGTTTCGACTGACGTTCAGAGCTGTAGAGGTCGTCTCTAGGTGCTGATCCACCATCTGATCTGGATACGACTGGATCTGGTGACTGCAGTGATCATCTGGGCTGGATAAGGATGTAAATCCACTTACATGCTCTTCTGTTTGAGCTATGGAATGTTGATTGAATTGTTTTAGCAATCATGAGAGATTTTAAGACAGAAAAACTGTGGCCAAAAACATAATTAAATGCCTTTTTTTAGACAGCGGATGTAGCTTTTATCACACAACTCAGCCTTCCAGTGGCAGAGCTCGAGGTCTCAGCTGTGCATAGGGCTGCGCAAACAATAGTGTTGCCCAGCGCGTTTGTGTTGGTACACAAGCTGATGGATAGATGGATGGATACACACACACACACACACACACACACACACACACACACACACACACACACACACACACACACACACACACACACACACAAACAGCTGCTCTATGAACAGCAGACTTAATCGCTGGAGGGGTTTGGAGAGAGTTTGAACAGTGAAAAAGGCTTGTGCGCTAAATAAAGAGCGACATTGTGTTGAGTTTGCATGCACATCACCGCTGAAGTTTCAGTAGCTAGAGATGTGTGTGTGCGTGTGGGTTAGGTAGGCAATCAAGTCCAGATGCTTAGTTTACACAGGGTACTATACCCATGAAACAGAGAATAGACAACTGATGAATGATCCGATACAAGTTCATCCAGCATAAACTGAGAAATTACACTGAAAGCATGATATCAGCCTATGGATCTCAAAGAATCGTTTCTGGCAACAAGCTCTGATAGAGATACATCTTACATACAAGCTGAACAGACTGATTACAGGGAGGGTATTCACATTTAATTCACTCTTCTGAGGTTTAGGCTTTGCATTACAGTCACATGAGACCTACTCAAATGCTAAATCCTTCATGACTGTGAGATTTTGGCACACAGTCTCTTATTGCCTCTCTTATTTGGCTTGTCTGGACAACATCCTCTACCCTATAAATATATGCTATTCTAAAAGAACAGTGTAAAACACTAAATCCTTTTGCAGTTTCTGGCTGATAAGAAAACAGATCAGATCATTTGGAAGAATTTGAGACGAGTTCCTTTTGAGATCTCTGACTTTTAGCTGCAGACTTGGCATTTTTGCAAATGTGAGCACAGTTTGAGACATTGTTGACATTCTGTGCTCTTACGGTGACAACATGTCCTGGTTTACCCAGGAAAGTCCAGGTGTGGCCAGATGTCATATTGCCAGAATTCAACTGTTAGTCTCACTGTTTTGAACTTAAATAAATGAACATCATTTACTTCATGTTTTGGGGGTCAAATGTGTTTAAAAAATATTTTTTTTCTTAGCCATGGAAAGCTGTTGTGCCAATCATTTCATCATATAATGTTTCCAGGCAGTCTGTTTGCAATGAACTGGCTTCCCTTAACAGCTACTTAACCCAAAGTCTATGAAGGTCTCTCAATAACAAAAACTCTACTAATACTCTAATGACTGATAGTTAGTAGACTGTCTAAAGTGTCCAAATAAAGCTCCATATCCATTGTGAAAAAGACTTTAGAGTGAACTAAATATAATGACACTTAACTGCATATTCATTTCAATTAAAAGAAGATTAAATGTATACGCTGTCGTGCTTTTTTGACTCACTTAAGTATAAAAAAAACACCTTTATATGTAATTTCATAATTGATTCTATTGTCTTTGAAACATAGTTTCCGTGTACTGTTGAATGTACTGACAAGCATTTATGGTAATATACTTTAACGTCTTTTCTATTAAAACTGGTATGCCATGTAGTTACAAATATTTATAATTACACACTTGTAAGGATCAAATACTTTAGATATAAATATGCTTTTTTATGCATCAACACGTTCAAGTAAGTGTTCTTGTTTAAAGGAACAAAACATTTATTTAAAATGCAATTTAAAGTGTTAACAGACATGAAAATTTACTCTTTTTGAGTACACTTGCCTTTTTTATTTTTTATTAATTATATTATCTTTAAGTAGGCTACAATATTTTATTTTATTTTTTTATCAGGTAGA
Source organism: Oxygymnocypris stewartii (assembly GCA_003573665.1). NCBI lineage: Eukaryota > Metazoa > Chordata > Actinopteri > Cypriniformes > Cyprinidae > Oxygymnocypris > Oxygymnocypris stewartii. The sequence continues at coordinate 228,417 of QVTF01003943.1, read as the reverse complement.
ATAAATGCAAACCGAATCTTTATTAATTGAATATTTGCAAAGTCAGGTTTAGGTCAGTGTCTGCAAAAGATCAAGGTGTCAAATGAACCAAATGTTCATCAGTAGAGAAATACAGTCGTGGAGCTATTCTCTCCCACTCGTCTCGAGCTCTGGGGAATTTGTGCTCTTCCCAAACCTTCAAAACATTCCTGATCTGCGTGAGGAGGTCACAAACCGCCTGTCCTTCGCTGTATTGTCTGTCTGTGCACACATACTGTAGACTCTGAGGAATTTATTGGTCCAAACTGATAATCTCACTCACAGTCAGTGTCCTTCTTAGCATTCTCACCTTCAGATCCACGTCTACTGCAAACAATTTACAAGAAACTAACGCTATATATCCACCCGACAATGAAAAATCTGTCGTCATTTATTCATATTGTCTTAAACTCACGTGAACGTGATATTTGAAGGTATTTGTCCACATCAGGAAAACGGAAACCATATATAAAAATTATTATGGGAAATAAAATATAAAAGTGCTGTCAAACGATGAATCACATCCAAAATAAAAGTTTTTGTTTACATAATATAAGTGTGTGTACTGTGCATATTTATTTGACGCACACACACGCACACGCACATGCACACTGTGACGAGCGTCCCGAGTCCATATCAGCGTTGCCCTGGAAATACACGAGGAGCACCTGTTCACAGCTCATCACGGGCTGATCGGCCACACCTGCGGCTCGTCAGCCTGCCGGCTCTTAAGCCGCGTACTCACGGAGACAAGCTGAGAAGCCTCTCCATGAGACAGAAACCTAACTCTCTCTCTTTCTCCCGTTCCAGACAGCAGCGTGTGACCGACCAGCACCATCACGAGCACAGCACGGATTCACCCGCACCTGCATACGAGCGAGAACACTGTCACAAGCCCGAACGACATCACCACCCACGCCCTGAAGCACGGGTTAATAAAATTCACCCTCCGGGGCATTTGATCTGAGCTCTCTTTGTCGCGTGTTCCTTCCACCCCGTTACACTGGTGGAGAATGCGAGCATATTAGTGGAAGGAACACTGACGAGCGATCTCACTGCAACTCACCGTTCTTTTTTCTTTGTTTTTGTTTCTTTCTTCTGTCTCCCCGTTTCCAGGCGGCCGCTCCTCCCCCAACATGGATGAAATCCTCCAGCGGCTAACGGAGGTCAGCATCCGCCAGCAACAGATCACGGAACATCTTGCCGCCCGACAGGGTCAGACCGAAAAGGGGCTCGACGAGCTGCGCACGGCAGCCGCACTACGCATTCCGCTACCAGATTCTCGGTGCAAGATAACGCAACTGTTGCCCAAGATGACAGCTGATGACGATGTTGAGGCTTTTCTCCAAATGTTCGAGAACACAGCGACCCAGGAAGGCTTGGAGAGCGACGACTGGGCGCGGTTGTTGGCGCCCCTCCTCACCGGCGAGGCTCAACGAGCCTACTTCGCCATGCCGTCCGAACTCGCCGGCAGGTACGGCGAGCTGAAGAGGGAAATCCTGGCCCGGCTGGGGCTTTCTTCGGTCTGCGCAGCCCAGTACTTCCACGATTGGGAGTATAAACCCCGCCTCCCAGCCCGAGCTCAAGCGGCAGAATTGTCCCGTCTCGCTCGGCATTGGTTACTGGATGGGGAGCCCACAGCTGCACAGGTAGCGGAGCGCGTAGTCATTGACCGGTTCCTCCGTGCTCTCCCGAGGTCTCATCGCCAAGCGGTCGGGATGCGGAACCCCAACACCGTGGCTGAGCTAGTCGAGGCGGTAGAGCTGGCGGATGCTGCCCAACACCGGGATGCTGGGGAGCAAGCGTGGCCTTTTCCCCGGAGGGTGGTCCAGGGGCGACGCGTGCCGGAGGGCACCTCACGACCAGTAGCCAGGCCGGCGGCTCCCGTGCAAAAGGACGAACCCATGCCGACAGCGGACCCCGCCTCTCCGGCACGGACATGGCTGGCAGGCTGTATCGTGCATCAGGACCTACCCGCGGGGGCTCCAGAGGCAGAGGTAAAAATCAATGGCCACCCATTCCTGGCCATACTAGACTCCGGCAGCGCGGTCAGCCTGATTCAATCCCGCATCCTCGCGCCCCGCGGAGAAACTAAGGCCACCCTTCCAATCACTTGCGTGCATGGGGACACGCTTTACGTCCCGGCCCGGAGAGTGACCATTTCAGCTGCCCCTGGCGCGTGGCCGGTGGAAGTGGGCGTAGTGAAGAATCTGCCGGTCCCCGTCCTTATTGGAAGAGATTGGCTGGGGTTTGATCGCCTGCTTGCTACCGCCATACAGCCTGTCAGCACAAAAGGGAGCCGCCGCCGGAAAAGGCGGGCGACAGGAGGCCGTGGTCGCCCCGCCTTGCTGGCCTCGGGCAGCGGGAGAGATGGTGAAACCTCTCCACCTAATCCTAACCTCTACCATGACCTATTTCAGCAGGTGACCGGAGGCGGGTCGTTCGCCAAGGAGCAGCGCAAGGACGACCGGCTAAAACATTGCTGGACTCAAGTGCGCATGGTGGAGGAAAAAGAGACTCAACCCGGGCCCCATCCTCTCCCGCATTTCATCATCCGAAACGGCCTGCTCTACTGTGTCGCGCAGCGAAGGGGGGAGGACAAAACCTTACTGGTGGTGCCCCGGACGAAGACGGAAACTGTGCTGGAGTTGGCCCACTCGCACCCCCTGGCGGGCCACCTTGGGGCTGAAAACACCACCCAACGAATCCGTGACCGGTTCCAATGGCCAGGGATGGAAGCCGAGGTCAAACGGTTCTGTCAGGCCTGCCCCACCTGCCAAAGGACGTCTCCGCGGAAGCCTCCCCCCAGCCCACTGATTCCACTGCCCATCATTGAGGTGCCCTTCGAGCGCATCGGGATGGACCTGGTAGGGCCGTTGCCTAAGTCTGCCCGGGGCCATGAGCACATCCTGGTGATTGTGGATTACGCCACCCGGTACCCGGAAGCAGTGCCCCTCCGAAAGGCCACCGCCAAGTCCATCGCCCGTGAGCTCTTCCTGCTCTGTAGCCGGGTCGGCATCCCCGCCGAGATACTGACCGACCAGGGGACCCCTTTTATGTCCCGGCTAATGGCTGACCTGTGCACCCTCCTCAAAGTGAAGCAACTGAGGACCTCCGTATACCACCCCCAGACTGACGGCTTAGTGGAGAGGTTTAACCAAACCCTCAAACAAATGCTACGACGAGTGGTAGCCGAAGACAAGCGGGACTGGGACCTCATGCTGCCCTATGTGCTGTTCGGGATACGGGAGGTACCTCAGGCCTCCACCGGCTTCACCCCGTTCGAACTGCTGTTCGGCCGCCAGCCCCGGGGGCTGTTGGATGTATCAAAAGAGGCATGGGAGCAACAGCCGGCGCCTCACCGCTCGGTGATCGAGCACGTAAAGGAAATGAGGGAAAGAATCGACCGGGTCATGCCGTTAGTCCAGGAACACCTCGTCAAGGCCCAACAGGCGCAGCAACGGCATTACAACCGAGCCGCCCAGCCACGAGAGTTCCTGCCTGGAGACAGAGTACTGGTCCTTGTCCCCAACTCCTCCTGCAAGTTCCTGGCCAGCTGGCAGGGCCCGTATACCGTCACCGAGAGAACTGGTCCCGTCACTTACCGTGTCCGCCAGCCGGGGCGGCGGAAAACAGACCAGCTTTACCACATCAACCTGCTGAAGAAATGGGTGGGGACAAGGGTCCAGCTGGCTGCTCTCACCGCCGTGGAGACTGTGGTAGTGGACACTAACCCACAGCTGTCGGCAGCTCAGAAGACGGAGCTGCAACACCTGGTCGGTCAGTTCCCCGATGTGTTCTCATCGACCCCCGGGCGGACCCAGATCCTCCAACACGAGATCCGCACGCCACCCGGAACCATCGTCCGGCAGCGGCCCTACCGAGTCCCAGAGGCTCGTCGGCAGGCTATTGAGGAAGAAATCCAACAAATGCTGAAGTTAGGGGTGATTTGAACCATCTAACAGCCCTTGGTCCAGCCCTATCGTCCTGGTACCTAAACCAGATGGCACCCTCCGCTTCTGCAACGACTTCCGCCGCCTCAATGAAATCTCGGAGTTTGACGGTTACCCGATGCCTCGGGTGGATGAACTCCTCGATCGCTTAGGAAGGGCCCGGTATATCTCTACTCTGGACTTAACTAAGGGATACTGGCAAGTACCCCTCTCCAAAACGGCCAAACCCAAAACAGCCTTCAGCACCCCCAATGGGCACTGGCAGTACCGGACCCTTCCCTTCGGCCTGCACGGAGCTCCTGCCACGTTCCAGCGGATGATGGACATCTTGCTGCGGCCCCATCAGTCCTATGCCGCGGCATACCTGGACGACGTGGTAATCCACTCCGAGCGTTGGGAAGACCACCTAGACCGTCTGCGGAGGGTGCTAATGGAGCTGCGTAGGGCTGGGCTCACCGCCAACCCCTGAAAATGTCACCTGGGCCTATCGGAGGCAAAGTACCGGACGGGGCCTCATCAAGCCCCAGGAAAAAAAGGTGGAAGCAGTCCAGTCCTCCCCGAAACCCAGCACAAAGTCCCAGGTACGAGCCTTTTTGGGGTTGGCCGGGTACTATCGCTGTTTCATCCCTAACTTCTCCTCCTTAGCCGCCCCCCTGACAGACCTGACCAGGAAGGGGCAGCCAGAGAAGGTGTCCTGGACACCCGAGGCAGAGGAGGCCCTTAGAAGGGTGAAGATGGCACTCTCCTCGGAGCCAGTTCTGCGAGCCCCCGACTTCAGCTGCCCCTTCCTGCTGCAAACGGATGCCTCCGACACCGGACTGGGAGCCGTTCTCTCCCAAGTTCAGGAAGGTGAGGAGCATCCCATCCTGTACATCAGCAGAAAGCTGACCCCGGCCGAAAAAAACTACGCCACCGTGGAGAAGGAAGCTCTGGCCATCAAGTGGGCGGTCTTGGAGCTGCGCTACTACCTCCTGGGCCGGAGCTTCACCATCGTTACGGACCACGCACCCCTCCAATGGATGGCCCGGGCGAAGGACACAAACGCCAGGGTGACGCGGTGGTTCCTTGTGCTCCAAGACTTCCACTTTGAGGTGCAACATCGGGCAGGAGTGGCCCACTCCAACGCAGACGGCCTCTCCCGGATCTGGTCAGCTTTCGCAGGTCTGTCGGGGGTCACTCCCCACCCACCCCTTGTATCACCCCTACTAACGCCATATTGTTCCGCCAGACCAGGACAACGCTTAGGGGGGGGGGGGGGGAGTGTGACGAGCGTCCCGAGTCCATATCAGCGTTGCCCTGGAAATACACGAGGAGCACCTTTTCACAGCTCATCACGGGCTGATCGGCCACACCTGCGGCTCGTCAGCCTGCCGGCTCTTAAGCCGCGTACTCACGGAGACAAGCTGAGAAGCCTCTCCATGAGACAGAAACCTAACTCTCTCTCTTTCTCCCGTTCCAGACAGCAGCGTGTGACCGACCAGCACCATCACGAGCACAGCACGGATTCACCCGCACCTGCATACGAGCGAGAACACTGTCACAAGCCCGAACGACATCACCACCCACGCCCTGAAGCACGGGTTAATAAAATCCACCCTCCGGGGCATTTGATCTGAGTTCTCTTTGTCGCGTGTTCCTTCCACCCCGTTACAACACACACACACACACACACACACACACACAGTCACTCACACACACACACACACACACAGTCACTCACTCACACACACACATTTATTTCGAAAATATTGACATGCATTTACATGTATATATATAAATGTCATTTTTTTTTCTTAAACATATACATGCACGTGTGTGTATTTATATATACATAATAAATATACACAGTACACACAGATACAGTATATTATGTAAACAAAAACTTTTACAGTTTTTTTGGATTGCTTAAGCACGATTTTCAAAACAGGGCCCGTGTTTTCAAAACACTACACACAATTAGCACAACCACACACCCAATTAACAAAACACTACAGATCCTTTGCATAATTAAACACTCTTGTAAAAACTATACACTTCTGTTTAAAAACCACACTTTGTTACCATATGAAACACACGTTTCACATTTACTATACTCTGTTTGCACGAGTTACACTCTGCTGTGATAAACCTAAAACACTATTAGCACTTCTACTTCCCTATGATTAGAGTAGGCTACCATCAACAAAGTACAAATATAATGTAAATCCACCAACCACTACACAAGACCAATGTTGCAGACTGAAGAAACTCATTTATTTCTCAACACGCCCAAAATGTTGACATGGAGATTCATAATACTGTAACAAAATGTCACTTTACGTATTGTACTGTAAGTTTACTGTAAAAAAATAAAAATAAACTAGACATTGTCTCTTCGCCTAGCTGGATCTGGCCAGAGAATTTCATCAACATCGCAGGCAATGTTGTCATTAGCAAGACACCTTGGAAAGAAACGTCTTGAATGACGAATCCATCCTTGCATTGCTGCTACCTCCATCTGGTCACAGGCCTCCTCCATGGCTTGGATGAGGGGTACCTCAGCCTGGAGACGGAGATCATATACCTTCCACCGCCATGCCGAGAAAAACTCTTCTATAGGGTTGAGGAATGGAGAGTATGGTGGAAGATATAGGACGGTGAAATGTGGATGTTGCTGAAACCAGTTCTGAACCAGAGCAGAGCGGTGGAAAGACACATTGTCCCAGACAACAATGTATTGCATATGATCGATTTGATTTGCTGCTGTTATGTTGTGCAATTGGTCCAAGAATGTAAGTATGAGTGCTGTGTTGTAAGGGCCCATATGGGCATGGCGGTGGAGGACCCCATTCTGTGTAATGGCTGCACAGAGTGTTATATTACCCCCACGTTGCCCTGGGACATTGACTATAGCCCTGTGGCCAATGATGTTTCTTCCCCTACTTCGTGTTCTCGTCAGGTTGAACCCAGCCTCATCTACGTAAATGAACTCATGCTGGATCTCCTCTCCATCCATTCGTAAAACTCCCTGAAGAACAGTGTCAGGCAAAATTGTGTAGTTCAGTGTAGATCTAGTATACATATTACAGTACAGTAAAAGATTATGAGACAGTATGCAAGATCACACTGCTAAAGTGAATACATACCTCTGCATAATCATGCGGCAGTCGTTTCACCCTTTCAGAATTGCGCTCGAAAGGCACTCGAAAAATTTGCTTCATTTGAATATGTTTTTTTTTTAGGATGCGTGCCAGTGTTGATGTTGAGACCTGATGGATATCGTTGAAACTGGCATGGTTATTGACAATGTTAGCTTGGAGCTGATTGAGTGTTATAGCATTGTTGGCCAAAACCATGTTTACTATCTCCCTCTCTTGCTGTTCTGTGAACATAGGAGGCCTTCCCCCTTGTCGTTCCTGACCCTCAATCCTATGTAGAAAAAAAAACAGTATACAATAGTACAGTAATTTCACAGGAAAAGGTAACAGAAGTGCTGATAGTGCATAGAATACAGTACTGTAAGCAGTTACTGAAACCGTGCAGATGTTTTTGATATGATGATACTTTTACAATACCTATTTTCCAGTCGAAATGTTCTTATCACACTTGCCACTGTGTATCGGCTTAGATTTGGCTGTACTCGCAGTCCAGCCTCCCTCAGCGTCAGGCCGTGGTTGACAACATGGTCAACCAGTGTTGCGCGGATCTCATTTGTCAGATTCGGTCCTCTTTGAGCACCTTCTTGTCTTCCTCTTCCTCTTCCTCTTCCTCTACCTCTACCTCCAGCATGGCCTCCATCTCTTCCTCTTCCTCTGTTGATTCCTCCTCTGTTGATTCCTCTTCCTCTCCTTCCTCCTCCTCCTTGTCCTCCTCCTCGTCCTCCTCCTCGTTCTCCTCGTTCTCCTCCTCATCTTACTCTTTCTCTGACTCTTTCCATTGTGCCTGAAGACCGATGAACTCACCTGCTGCTTTTTATAGTGCTTATACACCTGATTGGTGTGTCTACAATTAAGCAAACAAGTGTTTGCACACCTGATGTCTGTGTTGAACCAATTGGTTGGACGGTGCGGTAATTTGACAGTCAGTGCTTTGGTATTGCAAGGAAGTGACTTCATGATAGATTTTTGTGTGTAATGTATGTTAAGTGTGTTAAGTGTTTTGCAAATCACTGTGTGTAGAGTTTTGCAACAAGTGTGAGGTTGACAATGTGCTTATAGTTGTGCAAATATGGGCTGATGTTTTGCTTCTTGAGTGTAAGGTTTTGCTAATAGTGTGCTACTTTTAATTTTAGTGTGTAAGCAATCCAAAAAAACTGTATTTTGAATGTGATAAATCGATTAATCGTTTGACAGCACTAATATAAAATAAAATATAAAAAACCTTAAACAGCTAGGAAACATTTCTCATTTTCATTCAATTTACTTTGAAGTACTAAAATAAGCAAACCTATATAGACTAAGAAAACTAATAGAGTATAAACATGCATAAAACGATCTAGAAATGATATAAAACTAAATTTTAACTATGTAAAAATGACAAAAACACACACAAAGCTAACGGATTACTCTCTCCATCTATTGCAGATATGTTTGCTATCTCCTCTATTATATGTACACAGGCAATATACATTTTTTTTCATGGTTTAACATGTTATGACAGGATCTCTCAACATGCCCACAATATTAAACCAATAGAGTTGTCATATCTTCTCAGCTTTTATTTCATTTGATGCAGAGCAGGTCACCATTAGAAAAATGTGTCCAGCATCTGCTCTGTTAAATAGCTTGTGTCATTTCTCTGGTGTCCTTCCAAAGGTGTTTCAGTAACGAGTGAGAGTAAAGAAGTCTTTTGGGGAGATATGGGGCCTCATTCCTGCAGGGAAAGGTATCAGTATCACTTTCATTATAATATATCACTCTTCAGTTTCTCAATACAGTGTTGTGCTCATGCGCATTGTGTTACAATAGCTCATGTTTTACACTTTCTCTATAAATCTGGAGTAGTTTGGGACACATTTCAAGAATCCGCAGAGGCGCTCGGTTTAACAATTACACTACAGTTTGGAGGTTATTGCGTTAAATGAAACCCCCTGCTGCAGTCAGAAAACAGTGAGCACATGGGTTTCTAAGTCTGCAATGTATAACATTTTCATGTGGTGAACAATATGGTGCAAATATGTTAATGAAAGTACATTTCTCTCCTATGCATGGAAGCGATTTGGCAGTTGAGATAAGTGTGCTTATCTGAAACCATTCACAGATGTTTCATGGGGGGCGAGGAGCACAGTAATAAAATTACTAAATCAAATTCAGTTTATAGATTATATGTTTGCTATTCATCTTCATTGTGTATCAAACGTGATTCGAGAAGAATAGATTTTAGTTTAAAATGATCAGTTTAATCAATCTAGAAATGTAGCATGCATGTTCTATACACAGTTCATAAGGACCCGGTCTGTTACGCCCACAAATACCATTAAACAGTCAATGCAACTTATGCAATATTTTATTAAAGTTATTCTAGATGTAAGCGTCGCTGGAGGGGAAGATTAACAGTAAAGAGAGAACTGAAATCTCTTTATCACACCGCAGGACTGCTGGAGATTTGGTATATGACAATGACAATTTATTTATATAGCACAATTCATTTCAGCTTCAGTTGACCAATGTGCTTTCCAGTAAGTCATTAAAAACAGAAAAACACACAACAAACAAACAAACAAACAAACAAACAAACAAACAGTAAAGATATAATATCATACAACTATGCCATCAGACATACACTTTAGTAAATAAAAATGTCTTTAGCCTGGACAACAGAAGAAGCTTGTCTAATGGAGAGTGGCAAGGCGTCCCAAAGCCTAGGGGTAGCAATATAAAAAGCACGATCTCCCCTGCACTTAAGCCTCGACTTAGGGGTAGATAATAGATCCTAGTTGGAAGACCGAAGGGATCTAATCGGTTGATACTCAGTCAGTAACTCACAAAGACAGGTAGGGGCCAAACCGTTTCTAGATTTATAAACAAGGAGCAACATTTTTAAATCCACCCTAAAGCAAACAGGCAACCAATGTAGTGAGCGTAGAATAGGAGTAATATGCTTCCTTTTTTTAACCCCACTCAAAAGTCGAGCCGCAGCGTTTTGCACAAGCTGCAAGCGGGATATAGCTGTCTGCCTAATCCCAAAATAAAGTGAGTTGCAGTAGTCAAGCCTAGATAAAATAAAAGCGTGAATTACTTTTTCTAAGTCTTTAAAAGAAAGAAAAGCCTTTACTTTAGAAAGCAAACGCAGCTGAAAAAAGCAAGCTTTGACTACTGAATTTATTTGACGGTCAAACTTTAAGCCATCATCAAAAATGAAACCTAGTTTTTTTACCCACGATTTCAAACACAGAGACATCTCACCCAAATCCAGTTTTGGAGAATCAAAAAATTCAGACGGACAAAAAACAATTTCTGTTTTATTTTCATTAAAACTAAACAAATGTAATGAAAGCCAAGTCTTCACATCCGGCAGTACATGCCATAAGAGACTCAAAATCCACAGAATTTAATTTAACAGGCGGATAAACCTGAGTGGCACACAAACTTATCGACCAATTTTATTATCATAATTTTTGTAACTTAACAGATGTCACTATGAACTGAAAAGAGGTGCTTATTCAAAACCTTTCCATTTTTTTCAATGTAAAAAAAATGACAGCATACAAGTTTAGGATGTAAAGAGGCATGACCTTAACCCCAAAAGTTTCATTTTTGAGTACACTATTCCTCAAAACTTAAAAAGAGAGACCCTGGAGCCATCTTAGTATGTTTGGTCAACCCATGTGGAAATGAAGTACACTTTCACATACTTAAAATAGTACTTTACCATATATATGCTCTTGTGTTGTGTTACTTTTATATAATTTTTATTTGTATTCTTTTGCACTGTCCACTGAGCGGACCTGATTTGATTTACATTTCACTTCTGATTATACCCTGTATAATTTATTATGTGACAAATAAAGAAACCTTGAACCTTGAACTTTAAAATAATACATTGCACGTGAAGTTTGTCATCAGTATGTGTGAGTAAAACTCTCTCTGGTCTCTTTGCATTGGTGCATTCTTTCAAGAAACGTTCTGCAAATAAGACTGCTTGAGCTCTTTGCTTTAGATAATTATGTGTGAATGAAAAGCAAACACGACATTGTAAATGTGATCTCCTAACACCTACGAGAGAAGTGCTTTTCCTCGTGGGTTCAGTAAACTTCGAGGAACTGTTATTGGATGAGGAAATATTCCTGATCCTGTAACATACTGTCTTTAATTGTCTGTCTGGCCCCACAATGACCCAAAACTGTATTTGGCTGGTAACTGATTGGTCAGAGGTCAGGTCCAGATCTTATCCTCATTAATTTATTTAGTTATACATATATATATATATATATATATATGTATATATATATACGGTGCTGTTTATCACACAAGCTCAGGCTGTTTAGATTGGTCGTTTTGTTGTTTCAATCAAATGAACTCTATTTCTGGTCTTGAGCCTTCTACACACAGCATGATTTTAGCAATCCTAATAGATCATTACAGATCAGACTGTGGATCTAATAATGAATCTAATGCAAATGGATCAATGGATATGTACGAGGATGACACCTTGACTCGTAGACTCCGACACACTTTGCTATTGAAGAATAAAATGTCATCTGCATGTGCTAGAGCTAAAGCAAAAGAGCATGACGAATCACAGTCGGGCAGTTGTACTAAAACAGAAGAAGCTGTGAAAAGGGAAGTTAAAAGAGTTTGAGGTAAGCAGTTTTAGTTCACCCAGAAATTAAAATTAGCCCATGTTTTACTCACCATCAAGGTATCCTAGGTGTATATGACTTTCTTCATTCAGACGAATCCCATCAGAGTTATATTAAAAATGATCCTTGCTCTTTCAATGGCAGTAGGTGGGTGTTTGTTTTTAACAGTCAAATAGTCAATTAAAGCACATCATCTATAATAAAACATCCGAAAACCTAATAAAAATATCCATATATCCTGTCATCTCTCGACTGTCCTATCTGAATAATAAAGGCATAGTAAAAAAAATTATCCATCAAAAGCATCAGATAAAATCAAAACAAACAGAGAAAGGCTTACCGATGAAATCATAGCCCACTTTTTACAGTGAATAAAACTGTGTCCACCCCTACGTTATTTCCCACCTATTGCTCCTTTTCACTTAATATATCACATTATGAAAATTAAAAACAATTCATCTCTTTAAATGTGTGGAAAATGTGCCACACATCAAAGATTTATGAAAGCAATATGAGCACATAAAGATCCCCTGAAATGGAGTGACAAGTAAATTTATGGATATTTGTAATCCTCAAGAAATGCATGATTGGCAATAAATGCACTCACAGTGGCCGTAACAGGCACATCCTATATATCAAAAGTATAATGCAACATGTAGAATAAAATTAATATGCACAGTCACACTTCAGTCTGCGGACCAATTCTCACTATTAATTAACTATAAACTACAACTTTGTCTAAGTAAACTCCTAATTTGCTGTTTATTAATAGCTGGTATGGTAGTTGTTAAGTTTAGGTATTTGGTTGGATTTGGGGATCTAATAGGGATCCAAGGCATGCTAATAAGCAACTAATTAATAGGGAGAGTTGGTCCCTAAACTAAAGTGTTACCATATGTGCATATCAGATGTGGTGAGATGCAGAATAATGAGTAAAGATAAGGCATGACAATCAATCAATGGGAAATATTTAGAAAATGTTGTTTAATGCAACAACATGCTTCTGGTTCTTACGAGTGTAGAAGTTATGCTGAGATGGAGCCTGCTCACATTTCCTTCAAATGAAGGAAAATCACGGGGCTAAAGAAATGTTTGGAGATTTATAGCTGCAGGCACGTGAGAAGGTTATGTGCTGAGGTCAATGCGGGGGGGAGTTGAATTTTGGCACAGAGCAACCCAAAGAAAATATTCATAATCCCAGCATGCTTTTACACATGAGCCACCGATTAAAGCTGCGTCCATTCGAACGAACAAGGAGATGACTGCGTTGGTTACTCTTTCTAAATGCGCTCTCTCGTCTTTGAGGGGTTCCAGGGGTTTCTGTTTTGGGAGAAACATAAAGTGAATGGGTTCACCCCTGCAGTCGCCTGCTGGGTCTCATTTCAGGCCGGGGTTTGGGAGGGATATGCAAATGCATGCGTCCCCCTCAGAGCTGCAGGGTCGACTCGAGCTGGGCACTGTTGACAGAGGGATCGGAGCGCTCTCCTGCTTTAATAATCTGCTACCGCTGCCCTGTTGCTCTGTCTATCCTCTTTTCTTGCTCCTCTGCCTCTCTCTCTCTCTCGTGTGAGTGGTAAAGTGGGCAGGATGGTGCCAGAACAGCAGATGTTTCGACTGCAGCGCTGCTTGCCCGCCAACAACTGAAGTCAGTGCTCCAGAGAAACCTTGTGGGACTCAGACAAGCAACACTTCACAACCTCCGGACTCTAAAGCCCAGCTGACTTGGCTTCCCTTTTCTCTCATCAGCTTTAAATTTCTATACACTTTCTCTGTGCTCTTCCATTATATGGCTGTTTCTGCAAGTGTGTTTGTCTACCTTTGCTCTGCTACTTAAAGATGAGTGGGATATTAGCATGCGGGGGTCTTCTGTTAGTCACTTTGCTACTGACTTCAGCGGATGCCAAAGGAACTCTCTATGGAAGCCCATACAGATACAATCTACACAAGTCTGGGAGCGTCCCGCAGTACAACCCAGGGAAACCAATGGGTCACCATAAGTAAGTCACCAGTAAAGCTGTATTTGTATGTGTGTACTCTATGTGTGTACTTACGGCACAGAAGCCTGATTTATCAAGCATTGACGTGTGCAATGCACAAGGAATGAAAGATCAAAATGTGACAGCAGTGTCCCACACGCTTCATATGCAATGGTTTTAAACAAGATTTTCTGATTTATTTATAATTACACATGTAGTTTTTTGGTGTTCAGATTCAATGAGAGACTACATGTAATGTTTGTACTTTCAGAAATTCATTCAACTATTTATAAGTGAACTAAAAAATGTGATTAAAAGAGGATGTAATTTTTTACTTTAATGAATAAAACTAAACATTTAAAACACTTTCAGATAAAATCGACATTTTCATTTATGTTCATATACATCTTTAGAAAAATGTGGTCACATCTACTACGTAGTAACATAAAATTAATAGTTTACAAAAAAAGAAAATTAACTGCCATCTAAGATGCAGGTGGCGTTTTCTTCAGATGAAGAGTAAAGCCGATTTGGTAACACATTAGATTAGGGAACACACATTTACTATTAACACTAGTAAGAGTTTTCTCTCAATAAACTACTATTTTGCTGCTTGTTGACAGTAAGAAGTTGTTGTAGTAGTTCTGTTTAGGCATTGGATAGGACTAAGGGATCTAGAATATGGTCATGCATTAATATGTGCTTTATGAGTACTAATAAACAGCCAATATAATAGTAATATGCATGCATATTTGGGCGAAATATCCCTTAACATACCTACAATACCTATAGATTTACTGTCACTACAAATTCATTCATTTATTGGCAATGAGTCTGAGGTATGGCTATGTTAAGGAGTAAGAGTAGAGTAAGATTTTGAGGTAAGGGTTTGGGTTACGTTTGGGGAAAATGTAACAGTGCAAGTACACAAATGAATGACATTTATATACAAGTTCTTGAAATGTACTTACAGTGCACCAACATGTATGGACATAAGTAAATTGCTTTAAATTATTAATTACATAGTACTTAAGGGCATCCAAAAACAGTAAAATATGGCCGTAAAATATATGCAATTTGTCAATTTTTGTATTTACACATTACAATTAGGACTCTTCTCATCTCACTGGCTCTCAACTTTGACAATCTACCATTGCCACTGTGAATCTGTTTTGCCACCATTAGTTATTGGACTCTTAATGTATACGGTATTCTGTTTGTCTGAAGTCAGTATAAATGTCCAACAATCACAAAGTCAGTTTGACACAGAGGTTTTGTTCCGAAAGTCATCCTGAATCAATTTGAATCCGGCTCGAAGATAAATAGCTGGCATGTTGAGAAAATCCACATCAAAGACCTGCTGACATCCAGGAATCCTGAAATGCCGGTGCTATCAAATGCAGTTGTTGGCAGTGATGTTGTATGTGCCTCATCTGTCATCAGTGACCCATGTTCTGAGCGGTTTCTGATGCCACACGCACTGGTTCTGGAAATGTTCATGTTGGTGGGTCGGGTAAATCACAGCAGCCTGCATCTCTCTCTTCTAACTCCGTTTCTAGTGAGCTGCCCATGTAGACAGCATTTTAAGGCATCTTTGGCATGCGAGGACTGCTCCAAACGGTAGACAGCGTGATTATACTGTCTTCTAAGATAACTTATTTTAAACCCAGCATTTGTCCTTCAAGGAGAAGGCAATCCCAGAATGCATTACGATGAGCTCAGTGAAGATATTTCATGCATCCAGTATTGGACAAACAAAGGGACATGTTCTCTGCTTGGACAACCCTTGTGAAAAAGAGTACTTATGACAAAAGTAATACTCTTTAAAACAATACACTTAAGTGGAAAATTAATGTAATGACTTTTAACACTTAATTACGTTGTTTACAACCGAATTAAAAGTTAGGTTACACTTTAATTTAAGGTGTTCTTGTTACAATGTAAATATAAATTTAAGTATTGAGTAATATTAATTACTACATGTACTTGTATGGTTAGGGTTTGTTTTAGGGTTACTTACATGTAATTATGCATAATGTATTGTAATTATAATAGTAAGTACATGTAACATGTGTAACAAGGACACCTTATACACTCAAATTTATTATAGTCAAAATTTATATAAGTTTTTAAAATATGTTTGACATTTTTATAGTGTTTTTAGATTTTTTAAATCCACTTAAGCAAGAATTATGATTACCTATATTACATTATTTGTAATTTAATAATTATTATATTGTCTTTAAAATATGATTAAATTGTGCTACTAAATGTATTGACATGTATTTGTGGTAAACTAAAATATACTATTTTAAAATACTTTGTAATTTCTATTGAAAGGTGTATGTGGTGTATTTAAATATATTTGTAATTACACATTAGTAATGATGAAGTTACAATTTAGTACATTTAAAATATACTGCATAAACTGTAAATGCAATAATGTAGTTTGTTAGTCAACAAATTAGAGTTCTATAAAGATGACAGATTAAAATATTTAGATTTAAAATATATTTTAAATTAACTTTTTAAAAACATACTTAAGTGTGTTAAAACAGTCATGGAAGTTCTCTGTTTAAGTTCACTTAAGTGGCCTTTGAGGTAATTAATATATCATTTTTTGGTTACACTTTATTTTAAGGTGTCCTTGTTGCAGTGTAGTTATACATTTAAGTACTGAGTAGGTGTTGCACAGACTAATCGACTAGTCGCTGCTCATATAGAGGGCGCAACAGGATAAGAAATCCACATTTATGCTCTGTTTCCAAACAGTTAAAATGACTAACTAATTCATACTCTGAAAACGCTCCACAAGACATGTGTGATTATATTACTGGATGCTGGAAATTTAACGCATGCATGTTTTAAACAGCTTGTTGAACTGGTGAGTTAATCGTCTTTCTAATTTAATGTGCTGCTGCACTTTAACATAGCAACAGACAGTAGCGCGTACAATACATGATGCGCAGATGATCACGCACACAGAATCATTCAGCGCGGAAATCTATTGTCAACACTGTTCTGTGATTTCTCAGTAAAATAGCTTAGAAACTGAAAAGTTCAAGCATATATTTCTTAATAACTAAACCCCACAGCTTCACTACTAGTAGAGAGACGCTTCCAGGTAGAATTAATTCACACGCAACCGCTCTCACTAATGCATTCATATGAATGTAATCTTTACTGTACTACTTATCTGGATCTGATTTAGAACGAGCAGAAATCTGTGAGAAATATAATGACCCAAAGACTAAAGAACTGATCAAAATAAGCTGTTATATGTGCAATAGTCATGTGTGCAGCGCTGTGTCATATTTCATAACTGTGCACAAGGTGTTTGAGTCTCAGCTCCAGATTTATTTGTTCATTAATGACGTCATCGGCAACTAGTCGACTTGCACTCGACTTTCATTACATAAAAGTTGACTTAAAAAAATCAGAAGTTGTTCAACCGCTAGTACAGAGTAATATTAATTAACTACATGTACTTACAATATGGTTAGGGTTAGGATTAGGGCTTGTTTTAAGGTTGCATGAATGTAATTATGCATAGTTTATTGTCATTACAATAGAAAGTAGATGTAACGTGTATAAAGGACACCTTGAAAGAAAGTGTTACCGATGTTTTTCAATAACTTTAAGTGCATTCAATACAATTATGCACACTTATTTTTCACAAGGGAATGTTTTGCCTGACTGAAACGATTTTGTGCTAATGTACACCAAAGACAGGTGCATGTGAGTTGCATCATGAATTGTATGTTGACTCATTATTGAACACACACACACACACACACACACACACACACACACACACACACACACACACACACACACACACACTGGTATTCCTATAATTAAGTGGACATTGCATTGGTGTAATGTTACAGTACAAATTTTATTTTTTATCCCCTTAACCTAATCCTAAAGCTACCCCTCACACAAAACACACTGCATTTTAATACTCTCAAACATTATGAGGTGTTGTCCTGATGAGGACCTAAACAATGTCCCACAAGTTCAACGTTTACTGGTGTTACTGTACTTGTTGAGACATTTGGGCACATATCAGTTCTTAAAAAGTACAATATTAGTAGCCAATGTGTCCATATTAATACCTTTTGAAAGGGCACCACCTTAGTACTGTTTTTCTGAGAGTGTGTTGTAGAAATCCTCTCTGGGCAGACAGTGAATATTAATATGTTTGTGTTTTGTGTATACATGCATTATATGTATATACATGAATTAGGAGAGTTATGTGTTTACATAAAGTTTTCAACATGGTGTATTTCCGTCATAAACTATTATGTATATTCTGAATTACTGTAAATTAGACATGGAAAACATGAATGAGCATCCCACAAACAAACATGTCCATGGAAATGTTATATTGTTTGTCTGTATCACCAAACCTGACTTGCACCTCACAACAGCTCATCATTTAAGTAACAACACATGAGAATAAAGCGTCCAAGATTTACACAACGTCTTTATGTCTTGCTAACTAACATCTTTGCCAGCATGATCTTGATGTAATTTTAGTTCAAAATTTTTCTCACATGCCTCACATTTTTCTCTTTATATAATTCAGTGCAACTGAAAGATCAGTTTCTGCAAACAGCAGCTGCATGATGTTGATATACAATTAAGGCTAATTTGACATTTTTAATTTGGCACAGCAACGTAATCATTTTACATCACTGTTTTTCATCACTGGCTGACCATGTACGCTGACAGAAGTAGTGTGTGAGAGAGATGCTATTTGACCAACTAAATCTAAACTCATGTTGTGCTCACATGCATTTGCTCAATCATAATAACAATCATACATTTAGACCTAAATTATGTTCCTAAACTGTATATTTTTGCACCACAAATTCATAAAGTAGACACCTGCGTTTCATTTTTTTTTTGCAATACAAAAACACAGAGTTGACATTCAAATAATGATTGTACACAATACACAAAGTATTGTGAATATACATTAATATACATGTCAACTGAAATCAAGTACTAAAGATTACAAGAGAAAAAGTAGGAAAATAAAGAAAATAAGACAAAAACATAAGAAATTGAGTGTAAAACATTTAAATATCAATTACAGTATACAAATTAAAGTCATTGCAGAATGAAATAGTTATTCTTGCTTTCTTATTTTCTGACATTGAAATGGTATTTAGATCATTTTTTTATTATAAAAAAAACAATAAAATGCGGTTTGTTGTTTGTAAATTTACATTTGTGAATGTAAAATTAGACACCTGCATTTCTCAGTTCTCCCAAAAAGTCCTTTTGACATGCTTATATTTTAGCCAATAAACATCTGGTTTAACAGCACAGACATTTGTCGGTAACTATATCACCCCCTTGAGTACTGAGGTTTGTTACCTCCACAGGAATGCACATTAAGTACAGTAACTCTGTATTAAATGAATAAACTGCCCAAAAAGTCAGGAGCTATGATTCCAACTCCAAACAAAGTAAGTTTATCGAACTGAAATAAAGGCATATAGGACTGTCTGCAAAAGTCTATACAGGCAGCAACCCAGTGTGTACAAATACTCCGTAACACCTGTTAGTAGTAACTGAAATCAGATTGGAGCTTTTCAGTTTGAGAAAGCTCTTGTCAGTTTTGTGCCCAGTTACATTAGGTGGTCAGAGAAAGACTGTGATGTTCATGAGAGTATGTGATTCTGCTTTATACTGTCTATGTACAGCATCTGTGACACATCTGTCGACCCAAACAATAATTCAGATTCATTGTGTACAAGAATGATAAATGTTTATAGTTATATAATTATAATAGAAGCTTAACTTGCAAGCAGACATACCCACAAGTAAATGTTTACAATATACAACTCATGCAATGCTTTCGAAGTTTGTAAAACTTTTAAAAATGGCATGTCTTCTTAGCATGGGACTGGTGTGATTCACTTACCAACATCCCATTCACATAAGTGCTTTGCTGGTGATGATAAAATAGTGTGTTCATTTAAATAATGACTATATTTACATGGACAATGGTAATCTAATTATTTACTTTATTCTAAATAAGACAACGTTATGATTAATGTGTTTACATGAGTTGATTTTTGAATATTCATTTCATGTTCCGGTTTTACATGTTATAGTACTTAAATCGATTAATGGCACATTTCATTACGTCCCCACGTGACACCATTCAATATTTAATGTATAAATATATAGTTTGTCTTCGTTATGATGCCATATATAAAACTGTTTCAGTTTTAATTTTACAAAAGCTTCAAGTGCAGTTAATACATTTTCACACTATACATACAAACTGATGGCTACATTGTTAAAGTCATGCTCTTTTGTTTGCCATCAAACGGTTGACCACTGCCGTGTGTATCCTATCGCAAAATGAGGTGAAAATTCCTACACGATGGTAATATTTTAATTCAGGTGTGTATGTCTATACTGCACTTCGATAATGCAACTAACATACGAATACTCCACATTTATTATTTCGATTTCTGTTTACTTTGAATGTGACTTTAGCAGGATTAAGGTAATCAAAAATATCTGTTTACATGGTAGATGGTAGAAGAGCATTGTCTTAATCGTGTTAAAATCGGATTATTGTTGTCCATGTAAACTTACTCTCTGTTTCTGTTGTCACCCAATGCCAGCACATTGAGCTGTGCCAAAAAACTAGAAAACTTTAATATAATTTAATGTTTAGAATTAGGTCCAAAGTAGTAAGTATTGATTGCATGACAGTTCTGCTTGAATGGGAAGCAATGGGAAGTCGTGACCTAATGGTTAGATAGTCGGACTCATAATGGAAAGGTTGTGAGTTTGAGTCTCGGTCTGGCAGGGATTGTAGGTGGGGGGAAGTGAATGTACAGCGCTCTCTCTCCACCTTCAATACTTGAGCAAGGCACCGAACCCCCAATTGCTCCCTGGATGCCGCAGCATAAATGGCTTCGGGTGTGTGTTCACTGCTGTGTGTGTGTGTACTTTGATGGGTAAATTCAGAGCATGAATTCCGAGTATGGGTCACCAAACTTGGCTGTATGTCATGTCTCTGTCACTGTCATGTTGATTGGCTGTTGGAGCCAAAAGAGCATGTAGAGCCTCAAGCCCTTTACTAGTGACTATCATGAGCTTTGACATCCAAATAGTCAAACATTAATTTGATACAAGCATCTACTATGATATAAATTAATATATGTGAAGATCCATACTGGCAGCAGAATGGTGTTATCTCAGACCATAATATCACTATTCATTCCACAAAGCAGCCTTACATCAAAATGACAATTTAAACAAATGTGCAGCCAGGATCCTTATAAGTGCCATAGACAATGATGTTCTGCTTTGTAATTTTTGGCTTAAAGTGTACTTTAAACATATTTCCTGTTTATTCATCCATGGCAACTGATGCCTTGCCACAGAGGCATTCCATAGTGATTAGGTGGAAAATAACTGATCCATTTGACATCTATTTTTGCATGCGACTTTGAAAGCTGTGCATGAGAGCAGGTCAAATTAGCAGGCGAGTAGGTCCATTTATATTACTTCTCTGAACACTGGCTATTCTGGATGACAGAAACAGTATCTGAGTACTAAATGTATCCCATTGTTCGATAGCGTGTAGCAGCTCCTCTTTCTTCAGTTAATGGATCCTAAAAAGCCTCCATGCATCGTATCTCCATATTTATACTGTCAGTAACCCCATCCCTTCTAGAGCGGCTCTTTAAGACATGACCAATGACTGAACCCGGTGACCGATGAAAGATTGCTTCCATTAGTCTGAGTGAGAGAGTGGATAAGATAAAGAGAACAATGAAAAAATGGAGGGAGATATTTATATGGAAAACAAGGGGAAGTTTTGGCACAACTCCATCTCACAACTGTAAGCTTTAAGTGCCATTAAAAGCTTTTGACATGCCTGTGCATTACTCAAGGGTGACTGGGGGTCATTTTAAACAATGCTGGCCA
Source organism: Oxygymnocypris stewartii (assembly GCA_003573665.1). Taxonomy (NCBI): domain Eukaryota; kingdom Metazoa; phylum Chordata; class Actinopteri; order Cypriniformes; family Cyprinidae; genus Oxygymnocypris; species Oxygymnocypris stewartii. Next base: position 206,722 of record QVTF01003943.1, on the reverse strand, counting down.
TTTATATTTAGATTTTGAAAATCCACAGCCAAATCCTGAGCCTATCAAAGGTCTAAAACAATTTGTGTGGCTTGGTAGTAATGTGGCTGTTTTATACACTAGTCACATGTAGCCAGTTGGTCCAAATATGGTCCAATTTGCAGCTTATTCTGGTCAATAACTTCCCACTTAGAAAGGAAGAGATATTGTGACAGAGACATAAAATTTCCCACCACCATTATGTTATATGAAATAGATGAATATATACTAGCTTCTAAGTGACTCAAAACTTTATTGAAATTCGAAACCTCATAAATTCTAATGATTAGACTAATTAAAAACCTTCCACTTTCAGACTCCCAGAAACGGTGTTGCAGTCGGGCAATCTGATTGGAGCTTGCTACATTTACTAGTGCTGGCCAGCTTTCTTTGCCAAATACATCAGACAGCTCAAACTAGTTTTGCACCTCATTCTTCAAGTGGTGTACCCCAGGTGTATGTCCTGAGCCCTCTCACATTATTATACATTAGTCACTCCATTTTATCTGTTGAGATGAATCCGGCACACACAGAAGACACAGCAGCTGAATTATGTTTCCAACAGCCTCTTTACACCATTCCTCTGACCGAAGAACACACATTTTCCTCATGCTGTGTGGTCTTTGTGGTTTGGGAGCCACAGCCTGCACAGCTAATATTCATCTTACATATGCAACACACAGATCACAGGCACTGTTTAATACATCACAGGAGGCTCTTAGATCACTTTAAATGCCTGACAATGTGTTAATTTGTCCTTTCAAAAGTTACGAGACTGTAATTCGAGCAGCATTGCAAATTCTTTGTTCCATGTGAGCAAATGCATGGAATACATTTAAAGGGCTTTTGCTGTTGAACATTTGTTTTTTTGCAGTCACTGACAGAAACTTACAACTTTGACACGTCTAACACGAACACATACTTTATTTGTCACGTCGCTATTGTTCTTCCCGTGGGCATAATTTCACTTTGATTGAATCAACTTGTGCAGATATGGTTGAACTGAGTTATGTATACATTGAGAACATTTGGACACCTGGACTCATTTTGCTTGACTACAGAGCTTGTCCTTTTTCTTCCAAGCGTGTGCCCAACTGACAAACAAATGCTGAATGCCGAAGTCTGCTTTTCGTTACTCGCAGGCAAAGATTTTAGATCTTCTTGATGTAGTTATTTACATTCCCTACATTTTCTGTATTTGTAGAGAACTGTTTAATGTGCCATCTAATAAAGAAGGCAAGTCACAGGGGTAATTTCTGTTGTAACCATAAGTGAGAAATTGTGAATTATTCACACAACACAACTCTAAACACACTTTTTTTTGTATAATTAGTCATTTATATTAAAAAGAAATCTACAAATGTTTGATTGTTTGTTTCACTTTATTGCCCCCCCAATAGGGCAAACTAGTTTTGCAGCAGTAAGACAAAACAAAAACAAACAATAAACAGTCCACAGATAACACCTTCACATATAAGCACAACACTTTTAAGAATTAAGAATTCATCAAACTAATAGTCACTGATACAAACAAACAAACAAAAACCTTTAAATGTTTTGTTCTTGCACCATGTCTAAACCAACACCCTGAGGGGTTGTCTACTCTAGTAAGCTTAGTCAAAATGCATAAAACTGAGAAAATATTACAGTATTACAGTTTTTCAAAATATTTGGCCTCTTACAGTGACTGTTCTGTAAATGGCATTTAAATGGCACATGATAAAATTAAATGCTTAGTTGTGTAAGGCAATTCTTTGGCACCTTATAGACCCACCAGCTGACCAGATGTAAAAAATAGAATAATAATAATTTGGGAATAGAAAGATTGTTAATGTTTTTAAATTACATTTCTTATGCTCAACAAGGCTGCATTTTTTTGATAAAAAATACAGAAAAAATGTAATATTGTGAAATATTATTGTCATAAAAAAAATAAAAAAAATAACGTGATCAAAGCTGAATTTTCAGTATCTTTAACCCAATCTTCAGTGTCACATGATCCTTCAGAAATAATTATGATATGCTGATTTATTATCAATGTTGAAAACAGTTGATTATGATTGTTATTATAATTTTATTTTACTTTTTTCGGCGATACTTTTTTCAGAATTATTTGATGAATAAAAATTAAAATAAGATATATATAACAAATAACAATAATAATAATGATTTTTTGTATTATTATTATTTTTTTAATCTGAATATTATTATGATTTCTGAAGGATCATGTGACACTGAAGACTGGAGTAATGATGCTGAAAATACATATTTTTCATCACAGGAATAAATTATATTTAAAGTGTATTAAAAAAGTTAAATCAATTATTTTTAATTGTAATAAAATTTCACAATATTACGGTTTTTTTCTCTGTTTTTAATTTAATATATGCAGCTTTAATAAACATATGAGACTTCTTTAAAAAAAAAGCATTGAAAATCTTAATGATCTCAAAGCTATGAACGGCAGTGCACATTTTTAAGACAGCAATGTGAAGAAACTAGACTTCAGGTTAGTTCACTGGCCGCACTTGTAATTAGAGTCATTAATGTCAGGGGTCACTACACCTGAACTCTGAACAGATTGAAGCTCTGTAACAGTCCAGATCTCTCAAGCAGAACCGCGGCTGAACAGCAGGACTTTAAGTTTAGCTCCAAGCTCACTGGAAAATGCCAACTCCAGTACAACAACGCATGACTGCTCTTCAATCAGATACTCTCCTTACTATGAGCACTCTGTGCGGCAAGACATGTACATGTGGGCTGTACAGTGTGTATGTATGGCCAAATGTGGGTTTCCTTGTGTGATATGTATGTATCACTTTAACAAAACTGTGTTTGTTTCGCAGCTGATAGCATCAGACAGCCATAAATCAGATCTCAACAGCTGCTGAACTGTGTAATTACTGTATAATGGGGCTCTGAATTTGAGCCCCCTGGTATAAGCATACAGAGATAGGTCATTCTACTTTTTCTAATTATGCTCCGTATGTGTGAAAAAGCTTCAAGGTATATTACATGTGGAATCTGTACCATCTCTTGCTATGCTTAAAAATATTTTAAAGCCTGTTTATATAAAACAGAGTACATGTTTTAATAACTGACTAGGATTAGTTACAAATTTTGTTTAGAAAATTGTGTTTTACGTTTGTTAATTGTGTGGTGATGTCTATTTCTTTGTAAATTTGTCTTTTGCTGCCTATCTTGACCAGGACTCCCTGGTAGAATATATATTGTATCTCAGTGGGACCTTCCTGGTTAAATAAATACATAAATAATTATATACATTTCATTTATGCATTTAGCAGACACTTTTATCCAAAGCAACTTACAGTGCATTCATGCTATACATATTTTCGTCAGTATGTGTGTTCCCTGGGAATCAAACCCACAATTTGCACTGCTAACGCAATGCTCTACCACTGAACACTGTGTATATACCATACTATTTTTTTCATACTATAGCTGATAGGCATTTTCAGTTGTTACGAGTAAGGGCACTATGAATTAGATATATAGTACATATTATGTAATGCATATGACATAATTTATTTTATTGATGAAAATGTAATATTAATTTTAAAATGGTAAAATATTGACCCGGTCAGTCTATTAATGTTAGTTTTGCATTCTGCAGTATTTACGGTATACTTTGCACAGTATAAATATTTGACTATGCGTGGCATATTCATTGACCTACAACAATTAAATGTGCAGCTAAATGTGCACTATAGTCAGAGCACTTTTTACAATATTGATTGTGTCAAAGCAGCTTTACAGTATTAAACAATATAACTGTATAACAAAGTACATTGAATAGAAACAATAGTGTCAATAGTTGAATAGTGAATAGTGAATAGTGTCCAATAGTTGAATAGTGTCCAAAAAATGCAAAACATAAAAGATCTTCTATTTTCAGTCTGATGAATGATTCATTAGCAATATCAACCATGGTTTTGATTTCTATCTTGAGTCATTATTTGATCAAAATATTAAAAATGAAGAAATTTTACTCAAAATAGGTTTACTCAAAAAATTCTATAGTGATATCACGAAGCATGCTACAGTTTGACATATTTATCGCTGCTTAATCTATACTGTGTCACATGCTATTTGCCAGTTTATTTATTATTTATTATGTAATGGTGGGTATTATGTGTATATCTAATGTTATTATGTAATATTTTAAAGGAAAATTGTAATTAAAGATTTGTTTAAAGTCAAGTCTCTCTCTCTCCCTCTCTCTCTCTATCTCTCTCTCTCTCTCTCCCTCCCTCCGTCTCTCTCTCTCTCTCCCTCCCCCTATCTCTCCCTCTCTCTCCCTCCCCCTATCTCTCCCTCTCTCTCCCTCCCTCCCTCCCTCTCTCTCTCCCTCCCTCTCCCCCCTCTCTCTGTTGTTTTGTGTTGCTGTGGACTCTAGGCAGTTGCTATAGCTGCACATCAGATGAAAGAGTTTGAACGGATGTGAATGCATGTGTTTTTAGTGAACACTGATGGCAGCTTCAGCTTGGACTGAGGAACTGGTGAACCGTTTCGATACCTTTTGTTTAGATTATGTAATGCTTTAATGAATAATTTAAACGTCACAACTGTCTTTGGGTGGTTGATGTTACATTGTACTTTTACATGTATAAGCGAAAAATACATGATTCCATCATGAAACTTGTAACCCTGCTAATAAGATATTTTTGTTGTTGTTTTTATCAGACTTTGATTTTTGTGTCTCTTTCCCCATAACAGGAACCTCTGTGCCTATGTGGTCCAGAAGAACATCACCTGTGTAATGCAAGATGGAGTGGCCACATATATCAAACCAGAGTACACTACCAAGTGCATATGGGGACAGAAATGTCCTGTGCTCATGTAAGTCAAGCACTGTGGATCTTGACTGGGATAACGTGGGGTGATTTTAGAGTTACAACTAAATTTAGATCCAAATGGGTTATTATTTTCCAAAATAGTAGGAGAAAGTTAGTCTCAGATATTTCAAAAACAGCAAATTATGTATGTTAGAAGCAATTTTGCTATTGATAGACTGATTGATACCATTTGCAGAGTTCACTCAAGCAATTTTTTTGTGTGTCCTTGAGTTTCCCTCTAGTGGCAGCTCAGAAAACAGTTCATTGTCAAGTGCCACATTCAGCATCTATGTGTATGTAAACATGTGTGAGATACTCAGACTGCATTTCCATCTGAAACGAAGACGTTTGTGCTTTTAAACTGTATAATAGGCTGCATCATTAAGTTCATGCCTGAATGTCAGCGAATAAAGCTCCTGAAGCGCATCTCCTCTCTGATTTATTTCTGACTGATGCACGCAAGTGAAGTGTGAAGTTCATTCTGGTATTGACATTCAGCGTGTTTTTCCCCGCAGGTATCGGACACTCTTTAAACCACTGTACAAAGTCGGTTATAAAACCATCACTGAACTGGAGTGGCGCTGTTGCCCGGGTTTCTCTGGAGAGAGCTGCGGCGATGGGTCAACCTCTGACCCCGATGCCATGATGCCACCCTTCAAAGGCCCTTTCCCTCGGCCTGGGGTGAAGGGTTACCCCAGGAGTCATCCTAATATCCAATTCCCCTTTCCTGGAGGTCACCCTGACAACAAACCTATCCCTAGTGGATTCCTGCCACCAGAAACCCCGAAAAGAAGTTATGGTGAGTGCAGATTACACAGCTCACAACACTCCTGTGCCACAATTAGCAATTTGATTGTGAGCACTGCCATTAATGTTAACAATAGGGTGAAGTACAATAAATGGATTATTGCAAAGTAATGATGTTTAAAATAGTACATTATAAAAAAAAGTCACACTTTTTTGTCAGCCAAACCTCTTAAATGCAAAACATATATTTGTAAATACCCTATGATTTTAAATTATTATAAATAATAATGTAACACATTCACATATTCGTGGTTTTCTGTTGTTGGTGAACAGGTTTGTAAAACAAGAAATAGATATATACATAATAAATGTGTTGCTGAGTCCACATTACATTCACAAAATAAAAAAATTAGGGGTAGGGCATAGATTAATTTTTTTAATCTAGATTAATTTTGGAATTAATCTAGATTAATCTAGATTAAAATGGCTCATTTGAATTCTGCCGAGGGCATTCAGAATATGTGTTCTACCCAAATAATGACTAAAAGTAAGTCTTTGAGAACGGGTTTCTCAAGCCAGGTGGCGCATTAGACCAGGGGCTCATCTCCTGTTTCCAGAATGCATCACAAACTGCTTGAGAAAGCTGTTCTACTATGATAATTGGTGATGAAAATAAACTATGTTCAATAAGATGTACTTGTGTTTACTAACTGTTTATTCAGTTAAACATGAATTTTGAACTGTAGGCCTACATAAGAGGTCGTGATGAACTGTTTACAGTTTCCATTGGGAAGCTTCTTAAAAATAAATTTTCCCTGAAGCAAACCCGGCGGCTTCATAGCTGCATCCATGTTAGCACGTCACGTTTGATGTGGTAATTTCACAGTAACGTTAGGCATACACACAGGTTCGAAGCAGAGGGTGACACGGGAGTGAATTCTCAAGTTCACATGAGACCTAAAGCGCATCCTGTTTGCTTAAAAGCGTTTCGTTGTTATTCTGAGTGTACACAAATAAACGTAGAGTCTTTACAGATTCGAAAGATGTATTAGGCTACTTTTATCTGTATGACCAAAAATGACGGAGATTTTAAGAGCAAGTGAGCGCACCGGAGCCTGTCCTGCGCAAACGCGCTTCCACACAAACGCTTCAATAGCGCACATTTCTCTAGGTTAACATCATATTGAGCGGCCATGTAAAGTTGCTACTACATACATCTTTCAGATGAAAAGCCATATTTGAGGTTGATGAATGATAGATGAGCGTTTGGATGTCCTGCCCGATTGTATTACCACATAGACCAGCCGTTAACAATCTGTCCATCACGGACTGCGAGCCTCTAGTTCGAAGACTCGTTCTCGCCCCCTACAGTGCAATTCGGCTAGGTATACATCCGCGCTAAAATATCAGGGTGAAATTCATCATAGCTTGCGTAGTATAGACCCAGCTCCCAACCCAACTTTGAGAATAGATTAACGGCGATATTTTTTTTATCGCCGATAAGAGTCTCGCGTTAACGCAGAACGTTAACGCCGATAACGGCCCACCACTAAAAAAAATACATTAATAATAATGTAATTATCATTGTGTTTTAACTCTATGAAATATATGAGAGCAACATATTACAAATGTACTGTAAAATAAACATGAATATTTGATAATAATTATAATAATTGTATTTTCACTAAAAGTTACAATAAGAATATTTATGTCTTTAAATTCATTACTTTCAAAATTCAAACTCAAGCTTTAACCCTGCAGCTCCCTTACAAACCCTGCGTGGGAAGCTACACCTTTCTAATTTCCTAAATGTAGTTGTTAAAGTTAACTTTTACTCACCTCTACCTTTAAGGTCCGAAGGCGGGAGTCTCTGGTGAGCGTTTAGACCGCATTGAAGAAAACCTTCGCAAACTCTCTCAAGATCTGGACACCCTGAACGGCTTGGTGACTGGCATGGAGGAACGTCTGCGAGTCTCTTTTCGTGAGGACACCAAGAAGATGCTGACAACTTTGCTCAGTGGCGTCCCGCGGCTTCTGGACACCTCTGTGGGCTTTGGGCTGATCCCAGAGGGCATGCCAAATGGTTTAGATGGAGAGGAGAACCTGCCTGGATTTGGAGAGCTGGTGGGAAGGGTGACGGAGGTCAAAGATGAGCTGAGGACCAAGAGCGACATGCTGGACGAGATCCGTGGGATGGTGATTGGACACGATGGCCAGCTGAAGGAGCTGATAGACACGGCCACAGGGAGACCCATCCATGCAGATCAGAGACATCTAGAGGAACTTCTGGACTCCAGATTGGCCGGGGTGAGAGAGGAGGTCCTCGATGGCTTTGAGAGGAGACTGACGGGTCTGGAGAGCCACTGTGATGAGAGAATCGGTCAGGTAAGCTGATCACTGAACTTTGCACCAAGAACTTGTATTTGTTCTAATTCAAGTCAGCATGAACCAGAAATGGCTTTTCTTTCCTATTTTGACATTTATCTAAGTTTTCTTGATTAAAGAAGAGCTTATTGATATAAGATTACAACGGCACATACATTAATATATGAGCACATATAAGTAATTTGTTATAAATGCTATAAAAAAACAATAAAACAAAACAAGGATGGCTAATTTTGATTTCATTGTCATTTTAAAGTTATTTAATTATTTGTTCATTTATTATTATATTATTATTATTATTATTATTATATATATTTTTAAGAAGTCTTTTAAATTCATTAATGCGTCACAGTTTAAACTAAATACAACAACACATTGAGGCAGCGCATTGTTATATATGATAAAAAAAATTCACCTAATCATTCCAGTTGTTTAAATAAAGTTTCCTGTGTTCTGTCCCTAGGTTCAGCAGCAGTGTCACAAAGAGCACCTAACAGGCCAAGAACAGATCCAACTCTCGCTGGACGGCCATGAGACAGGCTTGAGGAAAGAGCTGGGTGAACTGCAGGCTCAGATTCTGGGTCTGACGGTGACCGAGAGCTGCTGCAGCGAAATGAACAGCCTGACCCAGAGGATGTTCCAGCTGGAGGACTCAATCACGGGCCTGACTGAGTCCCAGAGGCAGCTGCAAGTGGACCTGACTGAGCAGACGCTCCACATTGAGACCCTGCTGGAGACGAGGCTGGTGGACATGGAGGTCAAAATTAACACCTCGGAACACCTAGATGAGTTTGGCTCCCTGGATGGGTTTAACACTTTGTTAGATGATAAGCTGAAGACATTGGAGCAACGTTTGTTTGTGGCAGTTGAGGAGTTGAGCAATGCCACAGCACCGGCGCTGCTAGAGGGTCAAGTGGTGCCGGCGCTGGAGACGGAGATTGACAGCATCCGGAGGAGGGTGGAGGCTGACTTAGATGGGATGCAGAAGCAGATGTCCGTCCTTGAGCTCCTCTGCACCTCTGCCTGCTCCCCCGCCTCTGGCCCAGAGACGGCCCTCATCCAGACTGAGGTGGAGGACTGTAAGGAAATAGAAAAGAAGATGCTGGACCACCTGGATGTGCATTCAAACAAACTTGACCGTCTCAACAGCACCTTACAGGGTATCTTATCACATCTATCCCAGGAGGAGATAGAAGGCTCCATCCAGGGGGAAATTACACTCCTGAAGATCAACGTCAACTCTGTCAACCGTACCTTGAAGGGACTGCGTGATTCGGTCAGCCTGTTCACACGAGAAGTCGGCAAGGTGAATTCCACCTGGCAAGAGCGGGAAAACCGGCTGGTCAAGCAGGTGCAGGGTATCTCAGATCTGGTGGAGCGACAGACAACTATGCTTGGATCCGGGGAGCGGAGGCTGACCCAGTTGAAGGCGGAGCTCCAGAACTTGCGGAGGAGGTTAGCTGGGGAGCTGCAGGGCTGTCGCAGCACAACGCAGGTAATGCAGCAAGAAGTGATGGGGGTGGAAGGTCGGATCACGCAGGTCGAAGGACAGTGTGGCGGCCTGGGGGAGCTAGCCGATGACCTTGAAAGAATCCGCGGTGAGCTGGAGAGACATTCTGACAGCTTCTTGGCGCAGGTCAACGGGACACTAGTGAGCCATTCTGAGCAGCTGGTTCAACTGAAGGACGGTCTTAAAGACTGCTTGAGCAAAACTGACCCCGCGAGACTGCAGGGTGACGGTCAGTAGTCGTAACTATACAGATAAACCACAAAAGGCCTGAGGATGTACAAATTTGCAATATTTTTGTTCCCTCCACAGGGCATTTTGTCTCCTATTTCCTCGATTTAAACCTTTATATCGATTTTAACTGAGTTTTGTTAACTTATATGAAGAAAGTGTGACTGCCTTATTAAATGTTTTTGACGATTTGTTAAATTTAGTAATAGACATGCAAAAGACATGAAAGCAAATGTTATGACACTACTAAGCTGCTACGGGTTTCTAATGGCAAGTACTGTTCACTACCTTCTCATCTCAGCATCCGAGTCATCTCCTGATTTTATTACTGTTTTAATTCTGAGCTTAATCTGAGCTTAATAATTACTGTATTATAACAGGAACGAAGCTACACAATTTTATAAAGTTTTGATGTGAGTGAAATCATTTCTTTAAAATATATATACATTGCGCATTGTTAAAATGTTTTCTAAGAAGATTATAATTTTTAATTAATAAAAGTGGACTGTGTGAAAGCTTGTCAAGTATTTCCTTTATATTCTGTTAGGATTTTGCATCATTTGGAGAAGTACCATTAATGTACCATATATGGTGTTTTCAAGAACCTGCTCCAGGACAGGTTTGAAAACCACTGTGCTTTTGAAACATGACACTAGCACTATCACGGTGCAGCAAGGATGAAGGAGATCAGAGATAGAGATAATTTTAGCAGGAGTTTAATCAAATAAAATGAAAATAGCCACAAAGGCACAGGAGAAACTAAAGAGAGCAACAGATTTTTAAACTTAGACAAACACGACAATGTCAAACAATATCCGACAAACTCAAGCTACAAATACAGGGTAATATAGACAGGTAAATGGGAAACTAATCAAGAGAAAGGTGAGGAACATAATCAGTAACCACAGGAAAAAAATTTAAACATACTGGCTGCATTCGAATGCTTTGGCAGCTGAGCTGTATTCCTGCTCTCCTATCAGGTATTGTCTTTGCAGGCAGCATTTGAGTATGAAGGTTCCCAAAACTGATTTCATACTGACTTCTACATTTATGCATTTAGCAGACACTTTTATCCAAAGCGACTTACAGTGCATTCAGGCTATACATTTTTTTATCAGTATGTGTGTTCCCTGGGAATTGAACCCACAACCTTTTATGCTGCTAACGCAATGCTCCACCACTGAGCCACAGGAACACTTGCTTCTAAGGCAGCATAATAGTTTAATGATCTATGACAAAATATAGAGAGAGCTAAGCAAATATTGAATTACTACAGAACTAATTTCTTAATAGAAATGACATCAAAACTGGAAAAAATTAGTCAAAAACAAACAAGCAAAATATGTATACATACATTGACAGCCGATTGTAACTTTCAGGAGCCATCTTTATTTATTTATTATTTGGTCACGCTTTATTTTTAAGGTCCAATTCTCGCTATTAACAAACCATTAACTATGACTTTTGCCTCAATAAACTCCTAATGTATTGCTTATTAATATTTAGTGAAGTAATTTAGGTGTTGGGTAGGATTAGGGATGTAGAATATGCTCATGCAGAATATTTGTTTTATAAGAATAAGAATCAGAACCAGAATGAGCTTTATTGGTCAGGTATGTTTACACATATGATGAATTTGTTATAGTGACAGAAGCTCCACAGTGCAACAGAATGACAGTGACAGAACAGGGCACAGACAACAAAATAACAAAATATAAATAGGCAATGTACAAAATAGCAAAAACACAATATACAATACAGACAATTATTTGGGTACAGGTCTGACATGTACTGTAAGTATGTGTGGTGAATAAATAATTGTTTAATAGTGTTGTGTGTTCCACGTTTAATGTCAAGTGTTCATGAGATGATTGCTTGGCGAATGAAACTGTTTCTGTGTCTGGTCGTTCTGTTGCTCAGAGCTCTGTAGTGTCGACCAGACGGTAATAGTTCAAAGAGAAAGTGTGCTGGATGCGAGGGGTCCAGAGTGATTTTGCCAGCCCTTTTGCTCACTCTGGATGAGTACAGTTCTTGGAGAGTGTGTGTGTGTGTGGAGGAGGTGGGGTTTGGTTGTCAAAAGTGATCAATACGGAGATTTCTAGAGAAATGTGTTATGTTTGTCATATTAACATGTATTATCATAAAATGCTACATTTCATATGTATTAGATCCATATTAAAACCCTTTTTTAAATTAATGAAATCTTCTTAGTAGGCTATTGTTGTGAACTCTGTTCTTCTAAAGTGTAGAAAACTCAGAAGAGAAGACCAGGAGACTTCGGATTGGATCGTCAGCAGAATTTCTTTATTCTATGACATGTCTTGTTATCTGTAGTCATCGAAAATCTCATCTTAAGTAATTTTTACAGGGTATCTTATAGACAGAATTGGAGGAGGGACTTTTGGAGGTTGAGACAAAACATCAAAGAAAGCAAACATCTGAGGGAGGCGTTAGTTGGTTACGGGAAACTTCCCGTGGTCCAATAAACCTAACGAATCCACGTCTGGCCAGGACAAAGTCTATTTGCAGAACAAAGGTTGAATCTCTCAGTAGTCTGACTCATTGATCTTACCATTATCATCGAGACAAAAGGCACAGCTGTCTCAAGCTCAAATGGTCAGGAAACGCTCTCAAACACCTGGATTTCCTGACACTTTCTTAGTCAGGAAGTGTATCTAAATTAAACATTTAAAATAAAATTTGTAATCTTTCAATTCCCCCTTTGAGAGTTCTAAAAACTCTCACAAAATACAAATTTAGACACTTAAAAGTTAATTCTTGTAACTTGTAATCGTTACAGGCACATAGTACATGTTCTGTGTTGCTTATATGTAATTGCATGCTGACACAGAAACAAAACATGCAATTAGGGTCCGTGAAGTTCTTACGGGTAATAATCTTTTCTGGTTGGAACTGTCATTTCCTCGTGAGAGGCGGGAGTCATTTGCTAACAAGTTTCCGAAACATGAAGAATTATCTTCAGTCATCTGGTGTAATTTTGCTGAAAGATCAAGAGTACGGAAATCTTGATCATGTTGATGGATGACTGAAGTTCCCGTATGTGAGTCTCTGCGTTGTGTATTTTTTTCTTTTTCTTCTTCTTTCTTTTCTCTTTCTTGTGTGATAGTTGGCTCGGCAATGGGTCTAGTTGTTTTCTAGAGGTTGTGGCTTCATCCGCAGGTGAGAAGGGCGGTGCATATGGATCTCAGGACAGCCATCAGGTGGTATCTGCACAGAGGAATAAAGAAACACAAACAAGAGAGAACAACGGCACAGAGCAGTATTTGTGGTGTCTGCAAACATTAGGGTTGTATCCTCTGTTCAAAATATAGTCTGCTATTGTTGTTCCTTCTTTCCCTATTTCTCAATTCCTGCGACACCTAAAGAACAGTGAGGAAAGGATGGACTAATGGAGGGGAAAGGCCTATGAGGAAATCTTCACCGCAGGGTTGGCCCCCGAAGCCTGTTGCTTTCGGTTCTTCCCTGGGCTCCTCACTGGTTCTTGTGTCTGCCCTATCCTATCCCTGCAGGGGGAGGAACAACCTTACAGTGTGACACATGAGTCCAAGTTTTCCTTCCCTGACACAAAACTGCAGCTGCTGTAATCAACATCACTTGATGTGGTCCGTACCACTTAGGCTCTAATGGCTTGTTTTTGAATGCCTTTATCATGACCCATTGACCTGGGACGATTGTGTGTCCACCTTCTGGTGGAGTCTGCCAACACGACTCAACTCTCTCTTTGGCACTCTGCACTGCCTTTGTAAGGTTTTCACAGTAAGCGATCAGGGCATCTGAAGCAATGTGCACATCAGCATTTCTAAGATCAATCACACCTGGCATCTGCATTGGGCGTCCAGTAATAATCTCATGAGGGCTCAGTCCTACTGATCTGTTAGGTGATGCTCTCATACTACACAGTACTGCGGGCAGTGCTTCAACCCATGGTACTCCTTCCTGATGCATTTTGCTTAGCCTGGTTTTGATTGTTCTGTTTGATCGTTCAACCTGTCCTGATGCTTGTGGCCTATAGGGGCAGTGAAGGTTCCACTTAATCTTCAACATTCTAGACACTTCCTTGACTACCTGTCCTGTGAAGTGGGTACCTTGATCTGAGTCAATGCAATCTGGTAATCCCCATCTGGGAATGAAATCAGTGACAAGACATTTAGCAGTATGTGCAGCTGTAGCACGCCCTGTTGGATAAGCTTCTACCCATCTTGAGATCAATGTTCTTCTAAATTCAGTTAAATGTGTGCGTGCTGCCGGTAAACTCTGAGATAGTCTCTCTATATCTTTAGGACATAAAGCGTTGGCAACAGTTTGTATTTGCACAACAAAAGAATTGGGAGGAACACTATCAGTTTCCTCAACATTGACTGAATTTACAGGCACATCAGTTACTGATTGGAGAGCTACATCTGTTTCAGAGAACGCTTGTAAATCAGGGTAAATGTTATCAGGCTGACTTACTTCCACATCAGTTTTTGCTGCAACTTTCTTGAGGTTCAATTTCTTGGTCAAAGTGGATATTCTAGCACGGAGTTCATTGTTCTGTTTCTCTAACTCTGAGTTACGCTGAGACTGTTGTGTCGCTAGCGTTACACTGAATTCTCTGTGACAACAGATAATGTCTTTCACATTGTTCTTACGAATACTTGCTCCTAGTACCTTTTTACACTCATCTACCGACCAAGTCTTGTCTGGATGAATCTCATATTTCTGCGTTAGTTTTTGTCTAACTTTTTCAGTGACTATTAGGTCCATTTGTTCCCCTAACAGCGTTTTGAATTCACTATCTGACCACAAAGGAGTCGCAAGACCAGTCTTTTCTGTGGTTGCAATCAGTCTAGCATTCATTCTAACCATTTTGTAAGTTTCTTCGGTACCACACAAACAAAACAAACACTTCTCTGATCAACAGAGCGTACACTTGTAAAAAAAAAACTTAACTATTGTTAAATTTCCAAATTACCAACACTTCATACTTAACTTCCCTGCCTACAAAAAAAACAGAGGATAAAACTAAATTATTAGCACGAAATGCTAACCTTCCCTGCCTGAAACAGAGGGTAACTCATTTTTAGCACGTAATGCCAAAATCTTCCCTGCCTGAAACAGACAGTGGTGGTCAGTAACGAAGTACAACTACTTCGTTACTGTACTTAAGTACATTTTTCAAGTATCTGTACTTTACTGGAGTAGTTTTATTTTGAGTAACTTTTACTTTTACTTCACTACATTCCAAAGCATAAGATCGTACTTTTTACTTAACTACATTTCATAAAACATATCGTTACTCACGTGATACATCACGTGGTCCGAGACGCAGACGCGGTGTCTGATTCATGAACAAACTGATTATTTTCAATGAACCTGTTCAATCGGTTCGCAAATCGCAACAAACGATTCATTCACGAATGGCAATGATCCGATTGCAGCTGTTCTTGAGTCGAAAACTCACTGATTCAAATGATCCGTTTAGAGCGAGTCTTCTTCAGTGAACTGAACTCACAAGTAAAGAACCGGGAGATCTCGTGAGCGCGCGCTACTGATGCTGTGAAAAGTAAGTTACTAATGTCGTTTTTTAGGATTAATTATTGTAACTGAAAATAATATTTAGGTCAAAACTGTCAGTGAACTAAATCTGCTGTAAAGGGTGATCTATTTAAGCCCACTGAAATGCTTGAATGCAGACAGATCGATATCAGTGTCTCTAACGTTATGTTTTAGGTCAAAAAACAAAACATTAAAATAACACCGATTAAATACAATAACTCATGCACGTTCATATTCCCCGCTGCTGTAACGTTAGCAGTTTTATTAAAATGCTACGCATTTAGACCTATGTGACGTCTGTTTTTGTATTGTTTATCAACAGTATACATTTTTATATTGTTCAGATCAACTAACGTTAGCCGAGTAGACAGATATGAATGTTTATTCATAACCATACTGAAAATAAGTAAATATTGTTAGCGAATGCTAGCTGTCTAGCTAACAAGCTTACTGGTGCTAAGTTGAGGAAATTTTTAGATATAAAGTCCAAATATCTTTATTCAGCCACCTAGATAGATTCCATCTGAGGGAAAAAGAAAGGATGTGATGTTCAGAACATAGTAACTACAGTAATTATCAGAGTGGGAAGTGATGCCATCTGGGGGCATTTGGCCAGGGGTGTTTTTACACCACAGACAAGGTTTGAGAAGAAAAAAATTCATTATGAAAATATAATTCGATTTTCCTTAAAATGTTCTTCCTAATTTCAGGCCTAATTCTCATGTCATATATAACTGACGTTCTGCAAAAACTAAAACTTCTAAAACACTTTTTTCTTCCTGGTGAAGATTAGATGGTGAAATCTGTTTTCTCTCAGGTACATGGCAGTGTAAGCTTCACAGTGAACTACTACATCACTCTCATCAACGTAGTCCATATCAACAAAATATATATCTTGACTCTATATAGTGGTTATTTTGGGAAAAACCCAGGTATTTTGGGCAGTAGGATTATAAAAATATGTGCTAATATAAAATTAAATAAAGTAGTCTATATAAAATTGCAAAATAAATCTGTCTATCGGTACTTTTTTACTTAAGTACATAAAAAATTGAGTACTTTTGTACTTTCACTCGAGTAAAATTTAAAAAGCAGTACTTTTACTTTTACTGGAGTAATATTTTACTATACGTATCTGTACTTTTACTCAAGTACTTGATCTGTGTACTTTGTCCACCACTGTAAACAGAGGGTAACTTTCATCTCTAAAATAAAAAAAACTTTAGAGGATAAACTCTTCCCTGCCTGAAACAGAGGATACATTTAGTTAAACAAACCCTACAGATGTATGTTAACTCTTCTCTGACGGCACAGAGGATACACTGGTCTTAGGTTCTTTTGGATTAGAGACAGCCACTCACCACAACCCTTGGTTGAGAGAAAAATTCAGTCTGGGAATCTGTGTTCAGCTTGAAGTTTCGCTGGATTCCAAAAGATGCAGTCTGGATGCAGATCTTTGATTGAGCTTGAAGTTTTTTTTCAGGTGAGGAAGCTGGAACTCTATCCGGGTTCACGGCACCATCTGTTGTGAACTCTGTTCTTCTAAAGTGTAGAAAACTCAGAAGAGAAGACCAGGAGACTTCGGATTGGATCGTCAGCAGAATTTCTTTATTCTATGACATGTCTTGTTATCTGTAGTCATCGAAAATCTCATCTTAAGTAATTTTTACAGGGTATCTTATAGACAGAATTGGAGGAGGGACTTTTGGAGGTTGAGACAAAACATCAAAGAAAGCAAACATCTGAGGGAGGCGTTAGTTGGTTACGGGAAACATCCCGTGGTCCAATAAACCTAACGAATCCACGTCTGGCCAGGACAAAGTCTATTTGCAGAACAAAGGTTGAATCTCTCAGTAGTCTGACTCATTGATCTTACCATTATCATCGAGACAAAAGGCACAGCTGTCTCGAGCTCAAATGGTCAGGAAACGCTCTCAAACACCTGGATTTCCTGACACTTTCTTAGTCAGGAAGTGTATCTAAATTAAACATTTAAAATAAAATTTGTAATCTTTCACTATCATAGTACAATTGTATATGCTAATCTAAAAACATGCATTTGTTTGACCCTTTCCCCCTTACACTTCGTGATTTATAATATGTTTTTCTTCAGGTTTTAATATTCATCACTACTTTGTGTACGTACTAACACAAATGTAGACAAACAGGATTCTTATATTTGACGAGGGCATTGTGTGTAGTGTTTTGGCCTCAAAGAGAGACACAGGATGTCCCTGAGCTGCTCCATAATACAAACCACTATTATTACAAGGCCACACTATAACAGCAGCAGAGCAAACAGGACAAGTGTGTGACAGATGAGTGTGTAAATATTTGTTTGAGAATTGTGTGCATTTCAGCTTGAGCTTATGAATATCTCTCAACAGGAGTGTGTGTATGTGTGGAATAAGAGGACAAAGAACAAATACGAGCACACTTTTGACATTAAAAGCTCTCATTTCATTGAGATCATACACTCATATACATTAATCTGATCTCATCCAAAGCTACTTGCATTGCTCATTGCTTTGATTCACTAAATCCATCTTTACATCTGTATTTATCCATTGTGCAATCAGTGATCATAACCTAATTTCCAGTCATTTCTATTTGGTTATTTTGTCCTTTTTTTGTACTGAAGACACAATCCTCCATTAAATCAAACAATTCAATCAAACGTATGCTACAAAGTCAGCGCTGTACTACGGTAAAGTTAAAAATAAATATATAAAGTTAAACATAACTTTATGCTCAGCCAAAAAGATACGACCAGCAACAAATTATTGATTCATGAGACCACGACTATACTCAAAACGAATAGTATCTCATGTTTAATCACTACAGAGACATCAGAGCCAGCGGAAAATGTCGGAAGGACTAGCCAAGCTAATGCTGCACTCAGTGGATACAAATTTTCCAAATAGACGCTATCTTTATAAATAAACCGCAGATTTGAGTTTTAAATAACTACATTCTTGCCTGAAAAACTGCAGGAAGCCTGCGGGTTTTTGGGAAATGACGTTTCATAATTCCACAAGAACAGACAAGAACGCATATTGAGAAACAGCTATTGTCTGTGTGAAAATGTGTGCGTTTGAGCACTCTGGTGTAAATAAGCTGAACACTCATGAACAACAGAGCGGATCGAGTAAAGGAGAAGCGTTATCCCCTTGTGTGATGCTCAAGTGATTCTTCTAGACAACCAATCAACGTTCTGCAGTGAGTTTAGCTCCCCCCTTTTGGTACCCTTTGCTGTGCTAGGTACCCCAACGGAAGGGTACCAAAAAAGGGGTACGATACGGTTTGCTATTTTGGTAACGATCACAACTTCTGACAATGGAAATTGACGTAATTGCGTTACTCAGTGTAAACGAGCCAATAGTGGAAGACGAGGGCTAAACTGTGTGCATATATAATTCACACACAGATTGCACTAGATTGCACTGGATACATTATTTTGGATTTATTTTTTAATCATCATGAATATGCTGACCTGAAAGAAGCCTTTAGCCAAGTTCAAGTCACTCAGTTACCCCCTCACAGAATATCTCCTTCCTCTTACCCTCCCAAGTCCAAGATCTACTCTTTACTGCGTTTCTTCCGGATCCCAGGCAATGGAAAATATATCAGTGAAGCTTTGAAGTATGGTTTCATTCGGCCTTCCACGTCTCCTGCATCCGCTGGGTTCTTTGTGGAGAAAAACGATGGTGGTCTTTGACACAGCATCAATTATCGGGGTCATAATGCGATCATCATAAAGTATTCCTATCCTTTAAACTTTATACCCATGGTCTTAGAACAATTACGTGAAGTCATGTTTTTCACTAAATTGAAATTAAGCAATGTGTTTAATCTGACTTGAATTTGTGAGGGGTAAGAGTGCAAAAGGTATTTCAGCACATATTGGGGTCACTATAAATATCAGGCCATGCCTTTTGTCCTCTCTAACTCACCATCAGTCTTCCATGCTTTTATGAATGACATCTTCAGGGACATGATAAGGAAATTCATTATCATGCATATTGTACCCATGTCAAGCACATCCACATGGGCTTAACTAATCCCAGGTTGAACCACTTGTTTGCCAAGGCAGAAAAATGTTCTACAGATCTTCATCACATTTTTAGGATATGTCATTGGACTCAAAGGCATAGAAATGGACCAGTCTAAGGATCAGGCTGTCCAGAATTGACCCACACACAGTACTGTAAAGCAGCTACAAAGGTGTCTAGGCTTTACAAATATTTATCAGAGATTTATACACAATTTCAGCAGTCTGGATTCTTCTCTTACTTCCCTTCTCCAAGGCAAACCTCACAAGCTTCAGTTGTCTGAAGATGTGCAACATCCATTAAGGGATTTAAAACACCTCTTTACCTCAGGATCTATTCTCAAGCATCCTGACCCTGGGCGACCATTTGTGGTGGAGTTGGATGCATCCTAGAGTGAAATTAGTGCCATTCTGGCACAATACCAAGAACTTGCTCACAAACTTTTCCTCTTATGTGTTCTTTTCTCGTAAACCATCCCTCTCTGAATGCAATACCCTTTTCTAAATATTCTTAATTGGTGTTCACTGATCACAGAAACCTTAGGTACATTCTGAGCCCCAAGGCACTGAAGTCACATCAGGCACAATGGGCCTTGATCTTCTCATGTTTCAAGTTTAATCTTCCTTTTGGGCCTGGCTACAACAACATCAAGACTGATGCCCTGTCCCACTGATGCCCCTGATGCCCCCTGACAGCCCACCCATCATTTCACCTTCCATAATCCTAACTCCCATAAAATGGGAATTTATGAACCTGAGGGATGCCTCACCACCATTATACAACAATAATGTATACATTCCCCTGGACTTACAGAGTTCAGACACAAAGCTGAATCTGGAGTGAAAAACAATGAAAGAAACAAAATGGAGATGCTGAATATAAAGCTTTAAAATATGGTCACAATTACAATTATTTTAAAGTGTTTTGAGAATTTTTTTTTAGAAAGTTCTTATTCCGTTTTGGTTGTTCTATTGGTTATTTTCATTTTTACCATATTACTACTATATCTAAATATGATGTATTAGTTTAAGAGTTTTACATTTTAATTTTATCAAATTTATGACAATGTCTCTTCTGATTGGCTGATGATTCATTCAGGTGTCTGACTGTTATAAACAAGTTAAATAAAGTTTTCTACAAAATGTATATTTTTTGGGGTTTAATAATTTTGTACATTACTGTTTCAAGCAAATAAGATTAGATTTTTCCGCTGATGCAACTTGTGTCCTCAGAATCACTATGTAGTCGGGGTGTGACGAGACGCTTATCCCACAAGACGAGACACGAGACCGAGTTCACGAGAGCGAGACGAGATTATAATTATTTTTTTTTTAAATCCTCAATGATGAAAAATATAGGGAGAATTGTTATTTTATTCAACTGAAAAAAATGCTAATAATTGTGCATTTTGAAATGAACTTGTACTTTATGAAATTAAACTTCTTTTTTAATGAACTATATGCATTAATAACAACATGTAAACCAGTGCTTCATGATTCTGGATAAATTGAGAATTACACTTTTTTATAAATTGGAGATCACGATTCTCTCACGATTCTGAAAAAAAAGATAAGAAAACTAAACCAAATAACGGAATTTACTAGTAATTCCGACAAGATGTTGCTTAAGTCATTTAAATATATATATTCATTTAAAAAAAAAAATTCAATGGAGTCACTTCAGTCACTTTTTAAACGGGTTGTCTTTTTTAATACAAGTGTTAAGATACTTTAATTTTGATCGCTACTGCAGACAATAAGTGTTTATACCCAAACTATAAACGTTTATCCCAGTACATCTTAGGAATGCACCAAAATGAACTGTCTTGGCTGAAGCCGAACAAAACAAAACTCTGGGCTAAACAGTTTGGGATTTTTCCCGCCATGTATGCCTAGTTTGCCATTTTTTTCACCATTGCATAAATTAAATAGCCCAAAAGTGCTTTTTACTGTTAAATAAAAATAAAATATTACAAAACAACAATTTAAAAATATTTACTGAACACTTAAACATTTTTTTACATTCTGTCAGACATTATACCAACAAGCACAATTTTTGGACCCCCTTCTTGACTCAGGCATGTATGTTTTTCTGAACAAATAAATGCAGCCCTGCTGAGAAGGGACTTCTTTTAAAACATTAGAATATATTACAGATCCCAATTTGTACACTGTGTGAATGTTATGATAAATGTATTAATAGAGCTGTTGTAGGGTAACTATTATTATCATTGTTATTGTCTTACTTTATTGTTTAATTTTACAGAACAACATTAAAATTACAATACTAACATTTATGAATGTTGATGGAGCTTTTATTTTGGCAGAAACCTGCAGGAACCAGGAAGACCTCAGTGCTTCTTTTTATTGCTTCGTGCTTGTAATGAGTTTTGCACAGTTCTTTCTCATACAGTTTTAAATACTTTCACGCTGCAGATGTGTTTCTGCACTAGTGCACGCCTTTATTTGATCGTGTCACGTCATTGTTCGGTGCAATTTTTTCGGTCTTCTCGCTTATTCGGCCGAACACCGGAAGAGCTCTTTGTGTTTTTGCTATTTTCGGTTGGCGACCATTCGGTGCATCCCTATTCACTAGTACGTCTGTTATTTAAATGTCTGTAACACAGAAATAATGATGTGTGGTTGAAAAGACTGTTTGTGTTGCTCTTTCTGACCAGCAGCAGCATGAATGCAGATTTGAATGTCTTTAACAACTGTTTCACATTGTCAGCGTCAGTGGAGCATGAGCAGCACGTGTTTTGTGGCCGCTCATATCAGTGAATGACAGCATTCACACATGGGCAGCCACAAAACGTGCTTCTCACGCTCCACTGACACTCGCCATGTTAAACAGTCGCAATAGACAGCCGAATCGTTGTCATTCAGGAAAAAGGTTGTGTGGGTGTTTGGAATTTTTTTACGATTAATGGTCTATGTAAACACTGCAAAATATTTTGGGAGGATATCGTCACGTTCTCACGAGATCAGTCGGATCTCGTGAGACAAATCGGATCTAGTCCCATGCCTACAATGTTGGCTATATTACGTAATAAACTTTCTATAAAAGTTTACTGATGCCTTGGTTTTCAGTTTTTTTATGCAGCATGGCAGCAGAATGTCTTACAGGTCAGGTGAATAACATTGATTGCAACAATTATTTATTTATTTGTAATATTTAATTATTATACTGTATATTAATTTTGTTTTTTTAGGGCTGTCAGTTTAACGTGTTGACTTAATTAATTAATTAGGAAAATAACACGATTCAAATATTTAAACAAAGTTTTTAACGAATTTTAACGCACTGGCCCCGCCCCCAGACCTTTACATAATCTAACATTTCATATAGTTGACTGTTGACAAATATGATGCAGGGCAACAACTCCATAAATGCAGTTATGCCCTAAAATTCAAGATAAAAAATGCCCCTTTATGAGTTTTGTCTCATTTTTATAGCATACGATGTCACACGAGCAGCGAGAGCAATATTTTTTGTCTCGAATATCACAAGTTTAAATGTGATTTTATACAACAGTTCAGTAAATAAGAAGTTGATATTGTGTTATATTTTAAACACAATATTATGTGTTTTTGCTTTATTTTGCAGAGAACATATTACCTTTTAAAGCTACAGCAAAATTGCTGTGCATCTCCGAGCGACATAGCTGTTCGTTTCTGAATGAATCTGCGTTTTGAACGAAGCGTGTGAATCAATGAGTCAAAGGCCCATTCATAAAGAGAGCCGTTTACTTTCTCCCTTGGGGCGCATGCGCAAGTATTGACCCAGATGCTGGTGTGTTTGAGTATTTTTGTTTTGTCCTATAGTTGTCTTATATTTTTTATTTGATGTTATTTTACTCTTAGATTCTTAAGGTGTGTTCACACCAGATGCAAATGAAGCGTTAAGCGCGAATGATTTACATGTTAAGTCAATGCAAAGACGGGATAGACAATCCTGCGGCGCTATTCGCGCAAATGACGCGATTCGCGAGAATTGTGAGGTGCGAATTGAGCGTTTGGGGTGCGATTCACGCGAGTTGAAAAATCTGAACTTATATTCGGATATTCGCGCCGCGTTAACCAATCAGGAGCTTGCTCTAGCAGTGACGTGATTAATTCGCTTCATTCACGTCTGGTGTGAACGTACCTTTAGAGAAATGATTTGTACATTTATTTTGGTATGGATTTGGAGTCTAAGATTCGTCGTCGATCGAGTTACCACACTGGAAGCTGAAGTGGAGTTGGGAAGTTTGAGAAACAACGGACTAATGAGTAAACTGACTTACAGCCGTGAGGATTTACTAAGCTTTCGGTATAACACAAAAGCTCCGCTTAGTCCTTCTTGTGATGTTCCTCTTGAAATTATTTACTCTAAACAAACAACGTACAGGAAGAGGAAAAGGAGAAAGAGAGGTACTAGAAGAGGAATTCGGAATCGAATTAAACGACGAGGCAGCCGTTTTCCTTTGCCCACAATAACTTTAACTAATGTCCGCTCACTTAAAAACAAGATGTTTGAACTTGTAGCGTTAATGAGATATAATCGAGACTTCAAGAAGATGAACTTGTTTTGTATTACTGAAACATGGCTAACGGGGGAGATTGATGATATAAACCTCGAGGGATATTCGTTAATTTGACTGGACCGTGACAGCCAGAAATCATTTAAAACCATCGGAGGATGACTGTGTATGTTTGTCAATGACAGTCGGGCAACCAATACTATGGTACGTGGAACCTACTGTTCAGCCGATTACGAATTATTATCTGTCTCATTCAGACCACACTATTTGCCTCGAGAATTTCGGACAAATCACGGTTATTCTGGTCTATGTGCCTGGGCCAAATTTTTCACTTGCAGCCGAGGGCATTGTTGCCAGTTACAAAATGGCGTTGCGTAACTCAGCAGACAATCCAGTATTTCTCCTTGGAGATTTTAATAACTGTGAAATATCAGCGGTTTTACCGAATTTGGAACAGTATATAACTTGTCTGACGAGACTGAACAAAACCTTAGATAAATGCTTTGGTAATGTGGACTGTGCTCATGTATCACGGTTACATCCACAACTAGGACGTTCAGACCATAACGTCATCCATCTCCTTCCGAAATACAGGCAGATGTTAAAAATGACTAAACCTGTCATCCAGCCGGTGCGGTCATGGACTAAAGATTCAGTGGCAAACATTAGAGACTGCTTTGAGAGCACCGATTGGGACTTGTTTTTCAATGATTTTAATTGCTGCAATCGTCATGAGTTGTTGAATTACATGATTACCGGTTATATAATTTTTGTGCAGAGACTGTGGTTCAAACAAATAAATGGTAGAGTATTTCCAAATAACAAACCCTGGATTAAAAAAAGATTTTTAAACAATCTTCAAATGAGAAGACAATTGTGTTTTTAAGGAATGGTTGATTATGACCCCTATATATTTGTAAATAATTTAAATGTTTTTATTCATGATTTGACAATATTATAGGTGTTAATAATGTGGATAATGATACTCTCATTGAATCTAAACCTACGAGAATAGAGGTAAGGGAGGTTACCAAGGTGCTCCGTAGAATTAAAACACATAAAGTCACCGGTCCAGATGGCCTTAAGGGCATTGTATTAAAAGTGTGCAGAACAACTTGGGCATGTTTGTACTAGGTTGTTTCAGGTCTTTTTAGATGATGGCTTTGTACCAGCAGCATAGAAAAACACTATTGTTATTCCAGTACCTAAAACCTCTCAGGCCAAAGCTCTTAAAGACTTTCGCCCAATTGCACTAACATTTATTCTGTGCAAGTGCATGCAGCATATATTATGTAAAGAATTGATGTCACAAATTAAAGGCTTGGTAGACCCATTACAATTTACTTATATGAACGATCGGAGCATGGTGGATGCCTCTCTGACCTTGTTGCATAAGGTTCAACATCACCTAGATAAAACAAATGCTCCTGTTAGAGTCCTCTTCATGGATTTTACATCAGCCTTTAATACTGTACAACTGCAAATTTTAAAAGAAAGATTGCAAGATGTAAGCAGTTGGTTGATTTTATTGACTGAATTTTTTTCAAGAAATAGACCCCGATGACTCTGTGTTAATGGAGTCTCATCTGATTGTACAGTCCTGAATTCAGGGTTACCACAGGGTAACTTTTCCACGACATTCTAATTTGAGATGCACTTGTATGTGTGTACACACATCCACATCCCATGAAGCTATAACTGCGGTTTCATTTCCTTATCCATGCACAACTGAAGAGGTCCATTCAGAGTGGTCGTTCAAACTCATTCATGCTGAGTGAAAACTGTTTGACACAATCATGATCTTTGTATTTCTGCAGCTCTTTGAGTCTCTGCAGCTGTCTGTTGAAAAGAAGCAGATGAGTACTGAATGCCATTAAAATGGGGAGCGTTATTTTTAGCAAATGACTCAAATGAGTTCTCTGTTTCAGTGTAGCATCTGATTAAATGTGTTCCTGTCGCTCAGTGGTAGAGCATTGCATTAGCAGCGCAAAAGGTTGTGGGTTTAATTCCCAGGGAACACACATACAAAACACGTATAACCTGGATGCACCGTAAGTCGATTTGGATAAAAGCATCTGCTAAATTAATAAATGTAAATGTAAATGGCAGATGAGACTGGATGATTACACTGTGTGTGAAAAGTTCAGCATAATTTCAAGTTAAAACGTTTTCATGAAATACAAATTGACTATTTACAGTAGTAGCCTCTTAACACATTTCACTTGCACAAGTCAGTGCATGCGCTGCTGTTCTGAAGAAGGAAAAAACATGTAACTACTTTTCACTGCTTCAAAAACCTCATACTTTCCAACCTCAAACACCTGTCCCCGTAGTTTTTTTTATGAATATCCTGTGACAGTGGTTTTAAATGTTTCATGTATAGTAAGATGCTCTCAAACATATATACTGTACACTTACAAACATCAAACAGATATATTTGATAAGGGGAATTTTCAGAAGATAGCTGCAAAAATGCGCTAACTATGTTAGACAGCAAAATATGTTATAAACCTAATGTTATAAGAAAACACCGCAATGGATTCTTACCTAAATCACATTAGTGTCCATTTCATGTCAAAATATAAAAAATAAGCCCTATTTTGTTTTAGTGAATGCTTAATTATACCTTAGATTCTTTAAATGTTACATAAAAATAGGCCAAACTAAATGATGACTAACGCAACCACTTAACCATAACACAAAGAATAAACATCTGAATTCAGATCCTTGAACTGTTCAGTAAACGGCTATGTTGAGTAGTATAAGCCTATACTTGTACTAAAACTTTGTATTTTTTTATTATTATTAACATAGCACATTCAAGAAGAAAATATAGCACACTTTTCAATCAGAACATGATTCACAGTTTTGCATCATCAATCTGTGTAATTCAGTTTATTGCCACTAGAATATTATCCACTTCAGCTAATTGAGCATTCAAACACACCAAACAACAAAATACATTGCTTAAAGCCACTTTTATTGGTGCACTTCTGTCATTTCAACAATGATCATAGAAAAAAAAAGATCTCACATCATATAAAGTGTCTCTACTGAAAGATATGTTCATACAGAAAGACTAAGGCTGAGATGTGTTGTACGAGTGGCAGATGGCTTCATTTCAAGGAGAAATGATCCCCTTATAATGGACAACTATCATTTTCTCATAACATTTCATTGTCTTGATATTAAAGAAATTATGTTGAATGTTTCATCTCGAGATGCAAAGATTTTGGAAAATGTATGTGTTTGGCCGACAAAATATCTTAGTAAGATAATGTCATAGAGGAGCATCTTCATCATCATCATCATCATCATCATCACAAATTATCATAAAAACAGTATTTAAGGCCTTTTATGATTAAAAAGAAACAGATGTTGGAGTGATTAGAAAATACAGCTCGAACAGCTCATGGCATTCACAGAGATGGCACCAAATCATTGTCTGACTAAATGGCTCCAAATTCAAAGTACATTTTTGAAGTTCCTTTATATGACTTTTTTCCCAAAACACACAACACAATATGCACAAGTGAATAAACACATTTACATTTTAAATTTATTTGCTTATAAAAAATAAAAAGATGATTATATTGAATAAATTAAGAGGTTTTAAGGCAGCCAGTTGTTCAAGGGATTGGTTACGGCCCTCCCTGTCATTTCAGCTGGAGCGGAATGGGTTATATAGTGGACTGGAGTGTGCCAATGACGGGGCCCATAGAGAAAAATGGGGCAGGACCAGTAGGATTTATCTCTGATTTGATATCAGCATTGTATTTTATCTTATCTGTAAGTTAAATAACACAGCAGGAGCAAGAAACTTTGATTCTATGAAACAAAACAAAGCATATGTGACCCTCTCTGTGAACACCCAGCTAAAGTCGATTTTTTTTGTGATTTACTGTTTTCTACATAAAATCATCTTTCATATGATAAAGAACATTATGTGAACATTTAACCTTCATATCTTTAAAATTGACTGAGTAAGGTCATGTAAAAATTGAAATTATAGTGAAATTAATGGTTGAAATCCAGCTTTGATGCTTATCTCATTATTAGATTTTGAGACTTGGATTTCACAGAGGGTCACATATAACTCTAATAAAGTGGGGGAAAAATCATAACGGATCATAATTTAAAAGCAAGGAATCAAACAAAAAACTAAAACATCCTATTGAATGAACTGAAACTTTTTTGGAAATGTTCAAATTCTTATTTGATCCTTTAAAAAAAAAAAAAATTTCCTACAATGTGCCCAATTTGTTCAGATGCGCAATGTAGTGTATTTTGTTTTGTTGGTCACTTGGTTTGTGGCATCATGCAGGGATCATGTCATGTTGCATTAGATATGGACACAGTGTGAGAGTATTAATTGCTAATAGTTAAACAAGCAAAAAGGACCCCAAACATTGGCACAAAACTCCTTGAGCGTCAAACACAGAGAGATACAAACATTAGAAAGACCTGCTTGAGCGTACATCCAGCTAAACACAATTTACCTGCTACACGGATAGATTACGCTGCCGAGATGGTCAATGAA
Source organism: Oxygymnocypris stewartii (assembly GCA_003573665.1). NCBI lineage: Eukaryota > Metazoa > Chordata > Actinopteri > Cypriniformes > Cyprinidae > Oxygymnocypris > Oxygymnocypris stewartii. Next base: position 178,305 of record QVTF01003943.1, on the reverse strand, counting down.
GCAAGAGTGTAATTAGATTCAATCCTGTCTAATTATCTGTTTCAAGACAAGCACAGTACTAATGTCTGTGAGGTCAGCACCATTGGATATCAGGGCTGATACGTTCAATGGGCGCTCAAGAACCGTCTCTCTAACTTTCTTGTTCTCTCGTGTCATCATACGAAACAGCTGTCCACTGAGTTTAACAGCAACAGATTCCTCTTCCCAAAATCAGCCGCACATTGTACGCGATAAGAAAGATATTTCAGTGCTTTTTTTACATAACGGTTATCTCTATTGATCTGTTTCCCTCAAAATAATCACAAATAGAGTAAAACAAGATAGAAATATTAAAAAATGAACTAAAACTAATTAAAAAAATGAATAAATACGAGGTCCAGCCTCTGTGATTTGATGAATGCACACGGACACGTTCACAAATACACATTAGGAAGCCTCTAACGTCTCTAAACGACACTTAATGATAATGTGCAACTACAGTGGAATGAAAGCAAAGAGCCTCGTTTATGATTCATAAATGACTGACATTGACATTGTATCTCGGTATATTATAAAACACAAGCAGAACAAATTTCTGTGCAAGTTGTTCATAAAATAAGTCGTATTCATTTAATTGCAACAAATTGCGCAATAATGTTTTTGTGAATGACGCCACAGAAATTCAGTCGGCTTTCACGAATGTAAACTATCTCTATATTATTGCATGTGTTGTATGCTTCTATGTATTTCTTGAACGCAAGTTGTTAAATGCAAGCAGTTACACGAATGAGGCCTAAAGTGTCTATAGAGTTACTCAGTCAATTCAGTTCAAGAGATTACCTGGCAATAACACTCAGAATTAAACCTTGTCACATATTGGCTCTAGTTAATCTCAATAGGGTTTTATAATTAAACCATGTCATCAGATGTGAGGTGACTACACACGCAGAGAGGCAACAGCAGATTGCTCAAAAGGCAAAGCAAGTCGATTGGACTGTGAAGGGCAGTGCATGGGAAACACTCGCACAATATCTACACAACGTAAGCAGGAACTAATGGAAAAACCCGCTGTAAGCACAAACAATTGTTCGACAGACAGTCCAGTGTTTTAAACGACCAGCAGACCCACATAAATACAGCTTGACAAATCTCAAAACTAACAAGTCAGCTGGTCCTAATCTAGTTCCAATGACACATATCCCAGTGAACGGACCAAAAATGCATGATTTTTTCTGGTATTTCGGTGGTGGCTCTTATATAAGACCTCATTTTGTGGCCTTTAGTTCATCATGTCTATTAGTTCTGATGTGCTGGTGTACTCGTAAAGGCCCCGATATACTTCAAACAAAATCGAAGAACGAACTGATTTGACATCATTTCGAACAAAATCAGGCCGAAGCGAAGTTCGTTTTGAGTTTGTTTCGGCAGTTCGATACAGCTAACCAAAGCAAACTTTCTGAAGATTTTATTTTGATGTGCTGGTTTACTCCTAAAAGCCCCGGTATACTTCTTTCTGGTTAGTTCGTTTTGGCTCCTAAACACCTTTGAGCTGCCATTGGTCTGTGGCGATTACGCAATCGGTGGGTGAGTTCTGGAGCTACGCCTTCTTTGATGCACAATTTTTTCTCCCCGGTTCGTTTCTCATTAAACTAAGGTCAGGCAGGAGAACAACGTCTCCAAGTCACTAGCAACATAAATGGTAACACTTTAGAATATTGTTCTTTCTTTAATTAATAACTACACAGGAACAAGTGACTAATGCACTATTAACATTATAGCAACCACCATTACAAGAAACTCGGATGATTGATTTAGTAAGTAATAGCGCTCAGTTGAAACTGGTAGTTCAATATTAGCTAATCATTAATTACCTAGCAAAGAACTATTTTCCTGGAGCACTACAAATAACTACTATATACGGGTTCATAATTAATGTGAATTGTGCATAATGTATAATTCATTCTAAAACGAGTAACAACTCAACAATCACCAAATCCTTCTAAATCAGTGTTTCTTAAATCTGGTCCTGGGCGTCCCCCCCCCCCCCCAACACTGCACATTTTGTATGTCTCCCTTATCTGGCACACCCATTTCAGGTCCTGGAGTATCTTCTAATGAGTTGAAACAGGTGTGTTTGATAAGGGAGACACACAAAATGTGCCGGGGGGCAGGGTTGGACCAGGGTTGGGAAACACTGTTCTAAATGAACTACTAATTACTTGGATACGTTTTCTAAAGTGAAAGGCATCACAACTCCCTAATATTTCCTGTCGTCATTGTAAGCTTTTGAATGTATGTAAGGTTTTTTATAGTAATGACTCATGTGTTACTACAGAGGTGCCCAATCCTGCTCCTGGCGATTGACTGTTCTATCATCTCCAACTCTAATCAAACACACCTGCCACACCTGTGATCCTGAACCTTAATTATTTGCTTTAGGTGTGTTTGATTAGAGTTGGTGCAGGACAGTCGATCGTCAGGAGAAGGATTGAGTACTCGTGTGTTGTTATACATACTTCTGAAGAAATTAATAATTATTTGGGTCAGTATTCTTAAGTGAAGATCACAGTAACCCTCTAGTAATTATTTAAGTCTTACCAAATCTAGCAAAATTTATTTCTAACCAAAACATTACAAAAACCTCAAACGTTTACAATGTCGTCAGTAATTAATAGGGAGTTATCACGATAGAAAAATTATAATTATTTTTAGAAGGATGTAGTACCCCTGAATAGTTACTATCCAATGATTTACACAACTCCCAAAAGCTTACAATGATTTCAGTCATTACTAGATAATTATCGTGTTATTCACTTTATAATACTGATCCAAATAATTAGTAATTCCTTCTGATGAATTTGGTGAAACTTGAGGGAATTACTAGTGGGTTACCATGACCTTTAATTTAGAATTAATTATACATTACAAATTGTTCATAATAATTATGAATCTGTATACAGTAGTTCTTAGTAGTTCTTAGGGAGGTATGAAAAATTCACATTTACTGATTAGCTAATAGTGAACTACCTAATTCAGCGAAGCACTATAATTTACTAATTCATTAATCAGAGTTACTAGAATGATAATATTGCCTTATGAGTTCTGGTGTAGTTATTAATTAATAATGGAACAGTATTCTAAAGTGTTACCACATAAACACACTGACGAATAGCTGAGCTGCCACAAATATATCCGCACCTGTATGATCGCTCTCGGAGAGATTTTAAAGATTCAGAGAAAGCATTTAATTTGTAGAAATAAATCGCAACGAAGCTTGGTGTCGACGACGTGGAGTTATGCAGAACGAGACTTAGAGAAACATCAGATGCAAGTTTTCCAAAGCCATGAAGAAAATGGAAATTAAAGAGTAAAGATATGATGTAGCAAGTACCAAATACACATGTTTCAATGCTGCTGCTGTTTTAAAAGCGATTTTAAAAGGTATGCAATAAAAGAAATGCCATAACATACAATAACAAACCTTTGTTTTTTTATCAAATTATGACAACATAATTAAAATGACAACATAATATAAAAACGAGTAATAATTCATACAGTTTAATAAAAGACCTAGATACACCTTCATTGCATCGTTGTTGTGTTTAGGGCATTCGCGTGAGCGTCACGACACATTTACATTAATCTACAGCCCGCCTCCAGCCGCGCAGGGGTGTTGGAGTGATCGAAAACAGTATACCGTCACTCAGCCTTTTCAAACGTCTTTTTGCCCCCAAACGAAGAACAAAACCAACTTCGCTTGAAGTATATCAGGGCTTTAAGAGTTGAGAAAACTCACTTTAGTAGATAGACTAAATTCAATATTACTGTACAAATGAGAATATCTCTTCACGGAAAACGGCCCATAAATATAGATGAGGCCAACATTCCTTCTGGCCAAATTTTAACTCAATAGAATATCCCCCTCTCAATACCGCCTCCCGCTGATTAGAAATAGCAAGTAGTAAATCATAAACTAATAGCTACTGGCTATTTACAAAAGGTACAAGCCATTTGAAATGCCCCAGCTTCTTGTTTTAGTGGAAGATTGATGAAAACAGGAACGGACACTGTGCTTGTCAAGCCATGTCATGGGGTCATGCTAATGTCAAGAACAGCTAAAAAGATCGAGGGTGTTCGTTTGAATACCCAAACTTAAACCTGTGATGTTAGAAGCGTATATCGTAAGTATCAGTGCATGCTTATTTATTCTATATTTAATAAATATTTTAATCTGCATTTATTGGTTTACATCCTAACACACAGAACCAGCTGTGTTTGTTTCTGGCAGAGAAAAGGGCACATCCCTCAACTCCTACAATGGCTATTCTGAAGTCGTTTAGCATAATTATCATTAACTTGTTCAATAGCTTTTCTCACTCATGCCGTAAACATGCGAGTTCACCCCCAGGCGAAGTCTGATTAGATGACACACACCACATGTCGGAGCTGAATGGTCCGACGAGGGTAAACCAGCAGTTGGGGTTTGGGATTCAAGAATGGATCCATTCGCATAACAGAAGGCCAGTGGATGACAAAACAAAACTGTGGTAAAACTAGCTTAAAAAAAAAGTAGAAAAGGCAAATTAAAAAAAATTATAAAATTAAATAAAAAAATAAAATAAAATAAAAATGCTCTGTGCATTAAAGATTTAAGAACCCCCCCCCCACATACACACACACACACACTTCCTAAAAAATTACTTATAAAATAGTGTAGCATGTGGCGTGGGTCTGTTTCGCCCGTCCCTTGAGTGTTGTCAGTAATCGGCGATGGGGGCCAGCTCACGACTGAGCGTCACTGACACATTAGTGTACAGGCTCTTCCGGGACACTAGAGGGGAGTAGTTCAAGTTATTCAGGCCATCCAGTCTCTGTCTCTCCTTGGATCTATGGAGCAACTTGTATCTGAAAAACAAGAGGAGAAAATGTGTTTTGAGCAGCCTGTCAAAAACGTATTCGGCCTTGGCTTTTAGCACAATAATGAAACACAAGCAGAATAAATTATAACGTAATTGTAATGAATTTAAATGTAAACCATTAAAAAAAGCATGAGCAGAATGAATGTCTGTAAAACTATTAGGCCAAATTTGGTCACACTTTATTATGGTCTCACTATTAACTATGAGTTTCCCCTCAATAAATACCTAGTTTTCTGCTTATTAATAGTTAGCGTGGAAGTTGTTATCTTAAGGTATGGTGCAGGATTAATACATCTAAAATATGGTAATTTTACGTTAACAGTTTCATTTAGATAAATAATTTGGTATTTTAGGGTCTCTTAACTAGTTGCCTATTAGCATGCATATTACTAGAATATTAGCCATTCATTAGTAGTTATTAAGCACATATTAATGCATTATTCTACATGACCTTATTCTACATCCCTAATCCTACCCAATACTAAACTTAACAACTACCACATTAACTATCAATAAGCTGCACATTAGGAGCTTATTGAGGGAAAAGTCGCAGTTAATAGTGAATATGTGTTCCCTATTCTAAAGTGTCACTAATAATTTACACAAGAATGGATTTAGGAATGATAAACACAGACATATGTTGTGCATCTGTTTCATGAATAAGGCATAATCTTACAAAAGACTGGGCTTTTTCCCTGAAATTCAATTCAATGCAACAATTTGCATAATAATAGTTTATGTAAGATACATTGCATTCTATTACCCAACAATTCGATATCGACTGCATGCGCTCAGGAAAAGAAATGTTTAGAAAGGGCTGTTGTCATCTTACCTGCCCAGAAACTGGACCTCCCCTCGATGGTGGTGTGGGATAGACATATAGCAACCAGTGTCTCCATGAGGTCGACTTACATTGTAGCCAGCAAACTGAACCCTGGATAAACACATACAAGTGTCAACTATGTTCCATGCCACTGCAAAAAGTGAAGGACTATTTACATTATTTACTATTTATAATACGAACTATACTGTATCGATGCAACATCATGCAAAACAAATAGTTTTTGGTTATAGATTCCTTCTGAGAAATTCACTATCATCGTCACCTAAGATGGATAATAAGTGGCCTAACCAAGACTGTAGTATGTGGAGTACTTTAGTATTTTAGCTAACGTTACAAAGAAGAAGCGATCACACTTTATTTTAAGGTCAAATTTTCACTAACTAACCATTAACTATATGCCTCAAATTACTAGTTAGTGTGCTAGTTGTTAAGTTTAGGTATCTGGTAGGATTAGAGATGTAGAATATGCTCATGCAGGATATATACGTAAGTAATAACAAACAGCCAAAATGCTAGTAAAAGCCATGCTAATAATCAACTAGTTAATAATGAGAATTGGTCCCTAATTTAAAGTGTTACCAAAGAAGCTTATTCTACAGGGCTGTTAGTATAACTCATACAACTAAAACATAAGATAATATGCTTTTAGTCTACTTTTTATATGACATGTATACTTGAAGTTATAATTAAGAGTGAAGTTATACTTAAGTGTACTTGGCTTGCATACAGACAAATTAACAGAAAAGTTGGTCTCACTTTATATTAAGTGGCCTTAACTACTATATACTTTTGCTGCTATTAATGTGGGATATGGGACAGGTTTGGTGGTATGGGTCGGTTTAAGGGTGGGTTAAGGTTTAAGGGATAGGTCAACAGTGTAATTATAAATTAATTACAGATTGTAATTACAGGCATTTTAAAAAAACATGAGTTCAATGTAAAAACATATACACAATAAGTGCATTGTAGTAAATTATTAATTTAAATGTAAGTACATAGTTGTTAAGGCCACTTCATATAAAGTGGGACCGAAAAATGTATTTGGTCTATACTTAATCTTTTGATCAAGATATAATAAATTACTTAGCTTGTAGTTTTGATAACTCTTTTGACAGAGTAACTATATCATACATTTTCCATACTATCACATAATATAGTTTATAGTAATGAGTCAGCAGTTTGTTTGGATAAACATTTGGTTGATTTTATTGCCAATTCTTCCATAGTGTGAATAAACTATATGATGCTGGTTTAATACAAATGTACTTACAGTACATTGATTGTAGTATACTTTCTACATGGAAACATACTTTACTCAGTATCGTGTAACTTTACTCAAGTGTACTTATAAATACAATAAATGATTTTAGTGTACAATGAAATGAAAGTCTACTTCTTTTAAAGAGTAAGGGTAAACAAAATGAGGCTTTGAAAATCATGTTTTCCAGAAGTGCTACTTATTTTAATCAGTGTAATCCATTGTTGAGCACACATTTAGCGTCCGTTGGCAATCACTCCTTTTATAGTAAGTCCTATACATTTAGTGGGATCCAGATAGTTCAGTCCAGGAAGTGTTATTATCATCTGTTACAGTAAACTGGCTGCTACACCACTTTTGTGGGAGTGTCTCTTTTGAAAAGACATGAGATCACTGCGTTGCAAAATCCCGTGAACAGCCCTAAAGAATTTCCCCTTCATACCTGTTCCAAAGGTCGTCGTCTTCCCCTCCCCAGCCCCAAAATGCATTGGGAAAGCCGTTTATCTTTCTGTACTGCTCCACGGTGAGTCCACTCACACCACCAAAGAACTCCTCATAAGGAAGCCTGCATGTTCAAAGAGATGCGCATCTTTAACCACAATCAAACATCATTCATAATTCACACACAGCATTTCAAAATCACACGTGGAGAAAACAGCATGTAAGGAAAACTTACATGTAAGAGTACTTGTTGAGTTTGACCGCAAAGTGTCTTGGCATTTCACCACAGCCATAGTAGTTGCGGTCATTTTCCAGAATGTGGTCAACATCGTGAAATATTACACAATCCCAGTTCGAGTCCTTCATGGCCTCTTTGAAACCGACATTAAACAGCATGGCACGATTAAAAGGTTCATTCCCGGCCTGTGGACACACACAAACATTGATGTAACCACTACGTTCCACTACTTAAAAAGGATTTTACAATGAAACCGGACTAGTTTGGTGATAGTGGCAGTAACACATTGACAGAAAAAAATAGCTGAATTAATTGTAATGAGTAGTGCATAAATCAATCGTTTCAGTGGGACAATATAGAGTAGTATGGTGTGACAGATATTAGCATACTACACAAACAGTCATTGCAGCTGTTTGTTGTATAACAGTGTAGGTTGGTCCTCTTTATATCTAAGAAGGAAAGCACATTTGTTGTTGTTTATTGCAAAGGCATAATTGGAGAAAAGAAATAATTATTCAACCAGATTCTCGATTGGGATTGAATTAGAAGTGATGCATTCAGAACATGGTAAATCAGCTTCTTCTTATTATGTTCCTTGGTTGTGCAAGGATTTTCAGAATAATACTCCTTCTTTGTATATTTTAAACAATTATTGCAGCGTGAAATGAATTAATCTTGTTGCTGTTTTAATTTAAGTTGTTGATTTTTGATTATTCTTTGAAACTTTTTGTGTACATCTCCCAGGGACTCCCTGGAAGAAGGGCTACCTGGAAGAAGATGGAAGTGTTCCTGTGGCTCAGTGGTAGAGCATTGCGTTAGCAGCGCAAAGGTTGTGGGTTCGATTCCCAGAGAACACACATAATGACAAACATGTATAACCTGAATCCACTGTAAGTCGCTTTGGATAAAAGCGTCTGCTCAATATGTAAATGTAAGATATTTATTTTAATCTCAATGGGACCTTCCCGGAAAAATAAAGGATTAATAATAAAATAAAATAAAAATGTGTACAGTGGTTGCACAGTATGACAGCTTTCTTTTTCTGACCTGTTCAATGACGTAGAAGCCGAACTGCAGTCTCTGCCGCTGAAGCGCTGGGATCAGATGTCGGAAAAGTATGGGAAGGTGCTCATGACGATTTCGGAAAGGAACCAAGATGGCCACCTGAAACACATGAACATGGGAAAATTATTGCAAAAAAATTAAGAAATATCCGTTTTCAGTGTCAAAGGTCCCCAAAGTTGGGCATTTTACCACATTTCTATTATTATGTATTTGTATGTGTGTGTCAGGGCTAGGTGATAAATATTGAATATTTAGTTTAAATGTTCTTTTTTTGAAAATTTGAAAACATATTCAATATTATAAATATCTACATGAGTTTAGCACACTTTCTATTAGAAGATTGTCCCAGTGTTGTATCTGATTTAAAATTCATACATGCTAAAATAATGGCTAAATAAATAAATAAATAAAATACTGTTAACAGTTTGATTCATTTCCATGAAATAGTCATTTTTTCCATTCCAGTTAATTAGTCAGATTAGATTATTAAACTGCTTCTTTCCACTGTCCCATGTGTTTTAAATAGTCTTAGACAATAGATTGTGCTAGGTTGTTAGGTTACGCATAACATGTTGTGTACTACTATATTAAAGCATGTTAATACAATTACATTTGATTAAAAAAACATTCTTCTGCTTCTTGCACAAAACATTTTAATTTGGAAACAATTGTTTTAAAGAGAAGCATTTAAACCCAAATAAAAACTCTTGTTGCCCAGTGTGCTTATAACCACATAAAGAGAAGCGAATAACAGGCGTTTAAAAATAACCATCTTGCAAAATAGCAATTGAGAAGAAAACTTTCTGTACCTCAGACCATAACCACAAAAATAAGTGAGGTAGCTTCAGTTTTTATGACGCACCTTCCAGCGTGGGAGACAGTCGTGCGGTTTCCAGTGGCCCCCGAGCGACACACTTGGATCTGCCTTCTTCAGTAGTCTCTCAACCTCGTTTAGAGCGATCTCACTGGTGTTGACCTTCATCTTGCCCTCTGACAGACAGAAAGAGAGAGCATGAATATCATTAAATCAACTGCCGTCGATCGTACCAGTGTTTATGTGAGCTTTGTGAGCACATTACATCTAACGGCAGCAGAAACAAAGCTGCACACGCTCTATACGTTTAAAAAACTTCAAGTTCATTACGTTTTTTATTTGGTAGCCATTTAATGCAAGTTCGTTGTTTTGAAATAACCCCCTTCAGGGTGAGATATGATGATTGTATGGTTTTGTCAACGTATGCATTCTTTCATCAACTAACACAAAGTGCAAAATCCTTAGCTGAATTGGTCTTATGTGTTTCCTCAAAAGTAAGTTCCTGCACTTACTCATGGAGGGCAGTTTCTCTGGGCAGACCTGATCAGGGTTGTACGTGAAGCCCACCGGGAGGTAAGGAGTGGTGGGAACATCTGTCTCACTGAAGTTAAACTCGTATGTATAGTCTAGAAAATAAGAGAATCACACATTCATACAGCTATACGTTACAAACGCCCAACACTGAAAAACTATTATTTTCTTACTTCCTTTTGTCTTGTTTCCCACCAAAGTATCTAAAAATTCTTAAATCCAAAAGAAAAATTTTCTAGACAAGTAAAAATTATTGTCTTGTTTCCCGCCAAAATATAAAAAAATCTTAAATCAAACAGGATCTTCTAGACAAGTAACAATTATTGTCTTGTTTCCCGCCAAAATATCAAAAAAAATGCTTAAATCAAAAAGAAGGATTTTCTAGACAAGTACAAATGATTGTCTTGTTTTCAGAAAAAACATGTCAAAATTAAGTGAGTTTTTGCTTAGAACAAGCAAAATAATCATATTTCAAACAGAAAAGTTTACAAAAGTTGCTTGTTTCTGACTTTTTGACTTCTTGATTTAAGAACGTTTAGATATTTTGGCGGGAAACAAGACAATAATTTTTACTTGTCTAAAAAATCCTTCTTTTTGATTTAAGAATTTTTTGATATTTTGGCGGGAAACAAGACAAAAGTAAATAAGAAAATATATTTTTTTTGCAGTGCAACTATCTTGCAGAGACCCAGCAGTTCTTTCTGTGAGACCACATT